>CAMOHE010050863.1:0-23635 GCA_946598075.1 Artocarpus hirsutus | reverse complement strand
AACTATGTAACAAGTTGGGCATGTACAATATGTACAACCCAACTTGAGCGGGAGTGTTGAATTTCCCTCAAAGTTATCATATTTAGAATTTATTCTATAGTTATTTATGTGAGGAAATTAAGGCATTAGAGAATCCGGATTTTTCCTATTTGGATTCCCTGAGTTTAGGAGGATATTTTCCTTACTTATTTTTAGGGATATGTTAACTATATTTAGTTATAAACCTTTGTATATTAGGATGTAATATTCTACCACAAAAATAAGAAGAATTCTGATTATTCTTTCTCAAATTCTTCAGTATTGTACAATTCAAGCCGTTACACACAATCTGACAATGAAATTTTTAGGTTTTCTAGATAACATATTCCTGAAATTCCTCACTTCAGTTGGGCCTCAGTCTTATAAAGCACAACATAAAACTGACAGGGATACAGGATTGCTTACCTTCTTCCGTGCATCATTACAATTTAGATCATTGTAATTAAATTTATTTATTAAATGGTGATTCATGACCATAAGATATGCCATTGGTCAAGATGTTTACAAATATAAATTATAGAAAGAAAAAAAAAGATAAAACAGAGACAGCACAGTTACAGGCTTTTAAAAGAAAGGTTGAAACAGATGCAACTTCTAGCAACAATACAAACAAATGAATGGAAGATCAGCAATCAGACAGAAGAATGAAAGAAGCTAATAAAACACAATAAGGCGGCATTTAACCGGTAAGTGATAACATGCCTGAAAGAATTTTCTTTCTTCAAGCCATTGCTTTACAGGCATCACTTTGTCATTGCCATCTTTCCACTCATTTGCAACTACAGTAGCTACACGGTTTGCGGATACCTTAGCACGAGCCACCTCCCGCTCCAAAGTTTTTATCTCCTCCTACACAAAGTCAAGGGTTAGAAGCAAGTTGCATATATCACATCACACCCTTGGAATAATTACGAAGTGATTTGGAAGAAATAGAATTCTGGATACAGTCATTACATTCATCTCCTGTACTTTTCGCTGGTAATCACGCACAGCATTGGCTGCAGCACCACCTGCCAGAACAGCCTCTTCAAGCTCACGAACTGTTTGAGTTAGTTTTTCAACCTCAGCAACTTTTTGCCTATGCATTTTGTCAAGGATTTTGTTCTCTTCCTGGTATATGAGCAAGACAGGTCATATCAACCATTTATAAACATCAAAAAATACATGTCCTTATTTCAATGAAAAGTGTGTCAAGGGAAAATTCAATTTTGTTTAAGATACCTGGCATATTTCTATCTGTTTCATAAGTTCTTGGTTTTTGTTTTGCAGATCATCAACCAAGGATGCTTTTACCAGAGCGATTTCAACTGTCCTCTCAGCCTCAAGCAGAGCAGCCTCCTTTGATTTTGTTAGCCGGTCAAGTGCTCTATTATCATCCTGCAACTTGGCTACCTAAACAATGAAAGTATGGTGTGTGAAAAAAATCTTGCTCATAGCATGAAATAAAAGACAACGGCAATGGCTAGAAAGCCAACCAACTACAGTCTAAGAAAATCACTTGCAGAAGCCAAGATACTGATTTGTGTATGAATAATATTTGTTATACTTTTTCATATGTTCAATTATCAAAACCAAATCAACTTGATTGAAAAATTAACACAGAATTGCTGATAACTGAAGTATAACATCATGAATGCCGATAAAGTTAGTCGCGCTACTTGAGGGCAGTATACCTCCTGCCTAGCAAGCTTGAGCTCTGCCTCCAGTGGAGTGATAATGGCTTCAATTGGAGGCATTTCATCATCCTTCTGTGCAGCATGAACTCTACGAAGAGTGGCTTCTGCGGCAAATTGTGCGGCGTAAGCTGCTTTTTTCTCATCATTTATTTTTATAATCTCAAGATTCTGCAAACACAATGTACTAAATCATTGTAAATTTGCAACCAGGAAAAAAAAATCTATCATATGGTTGGAGAATAATAATATATTTCTTTTTAAAAAAAAAAAAAAAAAAGGAACACAACACAAGCACCTTGCACTCCAAAAGGGCTTCAGTCGCTTTAAATTTTCTGTCAACTTTATTTAGCTCATCTGTCAACTGAAATATATTACCGAGGAAACATAAGGATACTTGAACAGACTAAAGAATAAGATACTAAAAAGATTCAATTAATGTTAGAACACAATACAATGATGGTAAGTAATGGGACATAATTTCCAGATGGCAATGTTCATATATAACACATATATCAAGAATCTTCAAATAGACGACTACAACATATATACTAGTAAATGATAATATGAAAGATAAAGAAGGCTGTTTTCCACTCAACACTGAGCCAAGTTTCTAAGCTTGGAATTATACTAGAAGTTTTGCTTAAACAAAAGTGATTTTGTTTATTCTTTAATAGACGGTTGGAAGACACAAGTGGCACAAAATTATTTACCAAAAACCAAAAAATAAGATAGAATAAAAGCACAGGAAGTCTCCCCAACCGAATTGTCTCTATTAAGGATGTATGAGGCCAATTTAAATTTATAGAGACAACAGTAGGAGTTTGGTTATGTTTAATTTTACCAAGTTAATCAATTGCCATAACACATGTACGGGTTCAGACAGGTTAATAATAAGCACTAATTTTGCAAAATCATTCTAATTAAATTAGCTAAATAAAATGACTACTTATCATGGGACAACGAAACACTTGAAGTGGCACATTGTCCTAACATACACAAACTTTGCAAATTATGATCTCCTTGCTATGTCATCAGTAACATGCATGAAAATTACCAAAAAATACAGAGCCAATGTCAATAAGAAAAAGTGGTGTTAGTCTCAAAATCTAATACCTCTTCAACTGCCTTCTCTTTAAGGCGTTCTGAGTTCCTTAGGGATTTGATTTCTGCAAGTGCATCTGCCAAGTCCCTATCTTTATCTGTTATCTCAATATAGAAAAGCCATCATCAATTCCCACAACCACATCATTCATGCATTCAAAAGAATTTAAATGAAAGCCCAAACACCATAAAAGTTCTCTTTTCTTTGGCCAGTGAAGCATTTAAAAACACCTACTCCATATATATATATATTTCCTCTCAGTAACAAAGATTTATTCCAATGATGCTGTAACTTACCACAAGCACTCCAACTTAACCAAAAAAAAAAAAAAAAAGTATCACAACCCAAAAAGAATTCTTAATGATTGTTCTTAATCAGAACACCACGATAATTAGAAATTAAAATGCTACCACAACATATTGAACACCAACTCAAATATTTACCGTAATCAGTTACGAAGGCTCTTAATTCATTTGAAAGTTCAGCAATCTTCTTAAATATCAATGGACCTCCCATCGAAACGATTAAGAGGAAAATAAATAATTTTTTTCCTTGCTAGCCCAAATATGGGCGCTCCAAGAAATAGAAAGTACGCCAATTTGATAAGAATTCAGTAACTACTATGTTTCTTGCTAATCTTTATTGTTAAAATAATAGATAAAATACATCTTATATTACATTTTCTGTTTCTTTTTTCGCTCCACTTTTTTTCCCCTTCCATTAATCCCTTCTCAGAGGTCCGCATACTATCAACATTCAACTTTTTCTTTCTGACTTATAGTTAAGCTGCACTGCACATATTGTGAAATATAAATTCCCACATATATACGAAGAGACACAAGCATTAGGCCTAACATATAAATCTTGATTCTTTTTCGTCGAGAAAAGACATATATGCATACATATATATGTGTGTATATATATATATATCTGATGAGAACTAACACCACAAAAATTTTTCTTGAACAAAATTCCTCTAATATGCCAAAAACCCTGAACGAATTAGACAAATACCCAATTCGAACTCAAAAATGCAAATTCAAACCATTAATCGACAAAGACGCTAAGGAATCGATAATACACTCACGGCATTGCCACTCGCTTCACAAATTTCCTGGCTTTCCCCTTTTCCTTTCCATTAATGGAAATCAGAACCACCGGAAAACTCACCTCGAACTTCGTTCTCGAGCCTGTTTAGCTCGACGCGTACTGGATCGGAGCCGTGAAGGAGAGTGATGATGTCGTCGACCTCAGCGCCGGCTCGGCCAACGGCGGAGGCGGCGGAGGAGGAGACGGCGGTCGGCACGCCGGCGTGAGGCTTCTTCCGAGCCTTGAAGGATGCCGAGGAGCCGAGGACCGGCGACGGCTTAGGAGGCGGCTCGGCCGCTTCGCCGTTGCTCATGTGCGTCGCCATTGGAGGGAGATCCGACGGCGTCGCGCTCATAAAAAGCTCCTATGAGTAAGAGAAAGTTAGAGAGAGAGAGAGAGAGAGACTGTTAAGTTAGTATCTTTACCAGAAGGGAAGAGAGAGAAGAAGAAGTGAGTTAAGTTTGGGGATTATATGTGGGGTTAGGATTAAGAGAGAGGTTTAGGCGGGGCTTTAACTTTAAATGAGTTGGAGAATTTTGATTATATGTGGGGTTAGGATTTGAGACTTTAGAGTCGGACCTTATTCTAAGAGGACAAGAGACAGAGGAGAGATAGAGAGATTCTGATTTGTCGTACATTTATGAGCAAAAACCGAGTCTGTAATATTTTTTATCTATATCCTAAAAAATATTTTTTTTCTTGCTTTGTTTATTATTTTTTTTAAGGATTTTTCCATTCATGGATTTTTTTAAATCATTATAGAGTAAGATCAATAATGATTGCGGGGGAAAATAATCAGACAAGACAGATGTGAGCATGAGACAAGGTTAGAAGATTTGCTGGATATCGGTGATTAATCTTTTTTTTTTTTTTTAACTGACTTCTTGGAACGGCATTGATTAGAAAAAAAAAATGAAAATAAAAACATGAAAGGGTTTATGGGTTATTAAATGGGTTATTAAAAATTAAGGAAGAAAACAAAATAAGAAGAGAAGAGAACAGTTTTTTTTTTTTTTTGAAAGGCAGAAGACATGATAAAATGCTAGAAAAAAAAAAAAAGAGATGACAATTCACTAACAAGGAAGATTATCAATAAACTTACTAGAAATACAAGTTATAATTACAAAATTAGTAAGTCACCCAAATTATTAAATCTCCTAAATTAAAACATTTCTTAATATAAAATATGTAAAAGTAAATTTAAAACCCTAATAAAAGTCTGTTTCAATTTTTAAATAATCCCTAATAAAGGTAACTACATACAAAATCTTAAACTTTCGTTATATTAATTTTTCTTTTTTCTTCTCATCTTAATCTCGAGATCCAAGAATTTATTCTACGGAAAAGAGTTTTTTTTTTAGAAAATTTCACTTTGGGAAGATTTTTTTTCGTCTATTTCATCGATAATATTTTTTGTTAAATGAAAGTACATCCAATTAGATATCGTTCTATAGTACACATCTCTATGCATTTGATCCATAGAGATAGAGACGTTTATTTTAGTTGTGATTTCTAGTAAGCTTTCTTGATTTTAATTATATGTGTTAGTTTTCTAAATGATTTTAGGGAAAATATACAAAAACATGTAACAATGCAGAACGTATGCAACAAATTTTTCATAAAAGTTTTAGAAAACAATACTATAAAGTATATTAATTTAATGCTTAATATATATATGTGTGTGTAACTTATGCTATCCGAGTTGAAGCAAGAAGGTCGAAAGTTTCTACGAGAATTGTTTTCTATATGAAATCACTATCTTTCTTACCTAATCATTGGCACTGAAAAGACGAACATGTGGGTATTGAAGGAAATTAATATTTCTAACGGCCCCAATAATCTCAACACATAAGCAAAGCAGGATTAGGAATGAAGAACTTTTCTTTTCTCTCTTCCACTTTCTATATGTCTACCTAAAAACAATCTCATCAAGACTCTCAATTGTATGTAAAAGGAATAGCGGAGGCCTCTATGTTTAGAAAATAAGAGACTTAATTAATTCTGGAAGTTTCTTTTATTTTAATTTTAAATATCACAAATTTAATTAAAATAAAATAGATAACTTCCCTTTTCTTACCTGTAATAGGCATTACACACATAGATACTCTATTTAGTGGTGCCAATAAATGTGAAGGAGACAGAAAAAATCTGCCTGTTACTTGATCTGATTTATTTCCATAACTTAAATTTTCAATTTTGAATAAATAACATTTATCAAAAAAAAATATAAACTTCTAAAACAATAAAACTTGTTGAACAAGTCTTGGACTCTACATGGAATCTTTTCCTGTGATAGTGTGTGCCATACACAAAGGGTGGGACCCATTGTATATCTTTCAAAATTAATTATTATTAAATGATCTCATTATTTTAAAATTATAGATTAATTCATAACTAAATTATTTTGAGTGATTAAATTAATAATTCAATAATCCTAAATTAATTAATTAAACCAATAATTTTACTTGCTTAGACAGTGTTTACAAGGATGGCAAAGGAGTTATAGACTCATAATTTTAAGTTCCAATAAAACCAATATAATTATTAAACTCTTTAATTAATATATTATTCTTTTATTAATTTCAATGTTACTCCACTAAAAACTTAGAATTGTACTCTTTAAATTGTAAAATGTAATTACTCATATTCTAGAGTTGTCTATTTGATAGAATCATTGCATATAAATTGATCATCGATAACAAATTCACAAGTAGTGCTAAGTAAAATCTATTAACCTCTCTAATTACTTCTTTATCTTTTAGTGCCATTGAGTCTCTAATAAATAATAAATTCATGAACTTAATCATGAATTAAGCGCTTCATTATTCAAGACTGGAACCAATACTTACTTATCTGCTTCTTGTCAAAGAAGAAATGAATTATATCTTATAAATTTAACATTCCTAGATACTTACTTCATTATGCCTCCATAATACAAGATACATGATTAAATTCTCAAACGCATACCAAGTAAATAAAAGTCATAATTTCATAAATAGAAGTACACTAATAACTCAAGATTAAAATCTTTTCATATATGATCATTGATCATTTTGATTAGAACTTGCTATATTTTAACAGTTATTATTCAGTTGTTTATATCATATCATGTTTCAGTCCTACATCATCTCATCATGTATTGTACACTCATTGACTCACTATATTGATGGTTTGGATAAGACCGTTCCATTTTCAATGGAAATGACTTGCACTAGTAATACTCAATTGAAGATTTCATACTTTAATTGAATACTTAATATATAATTATTAACTATATATTATTGACCCTTTTAATTATCATCTTAAATATTATCCTCTTTTATATAACATTCATATACAATATCTAAGATCACATAGATAATTATAAAATTTTAATAATATTCATAAAATATTCAAAAATGCATGCACACAAATATAATAAAAAATTCACTTTATTTATTCATTTATAGATATGCCTTTTATAAAACATCACATACTTTAAAAGCATATATCACAACAACATTTTAGTTTGAAAGAATGAAATTCGAATAAATGCTAAATGAAATTTAAAGACTTTACCAACAAGGTCTTTTTAAAATTGCTATATAAAATAATTATCGATTATGAAGTTGTAGATTCTAAATCTATGGAACAGCATTCTCGATTATCCATAATTTTGGATCTCCAACTGACCGAGCTATTAATAACATGAAATTTTTCTCACTTATTAGCAAATCAAAATACACAATAAATTGATGTAACTCCACTAATCACTAAGATTTAAGGTAATATCCATAAAATAATCACGTGTGATAGAATTTAATTCTTACTATGAAATTATATGAGAATTATATTTTGCCTTTGACCTTGGTTCAATCTATTATAAATAAATTGGTGAATCTATTTATCATGATTGCACTCCAAATAAGTTTGTTTTACCAATTTGAAAATAAACAACACAACAATCTTGTCAAGACTAGCTTTTATCTATCAATTATGAACTTTTATTTAATGCTAAGTCTTTTAAAATTATATTTTTAGTGTTTGAACACTTTTATGCATAATTAGGGATACTGAACAAGTATTAAAATTGTTAAGAGATTTTCACATATAAATGTAAATATATAATAGAGAACAACAAAGAATCTTGTTTAATAGTAAAATTCAATATTTTATTTATCACAATGTCATAAAAATATTTATAAAACATGCTTCTAGGTATCAATCCCAACATTATAAGTAATTGCCCATGCATGAAAGAAAGCTAAAAATTTTATTTATCATGCAGTTTGTTTAATTGTTTTGATTTCATATTATAATTTTATAAAATTAATTTGAGATTTATTAATAAAATAGCAAAAAAGAAATTTCACAACAAAAAACATGAACTCAGGGTTCTAAAATACTCTTTTTGATAACTACAAGGACTATTTTAATATTTTTCAAATAGTAAGGTATTAATGTGATAAAGGGATTAATGTGATATTTATAGAAAATTCATCCCAACTAATATACATGTATATATAGACACACACACGCGTAGGTCAAGGGGCAAGTGGGACAAATGCACATGCAAGTGGGGAAAGCATAGAGATCACGTAAGGAAGAAGCATGAATGAATGTGGGGCTCGGGCGAAATGACTATTGCATTTGCTCCCATTTGGTGGGGTCTTTCTTTCCTCAACCTCAATATTGGATTCTTATTTCTCTGTTATGGGCCATCCAACTCTCCCCATGCGCCACTCCACATGAGTGTGGCTATTGTTGCCTTTTTATCTTCTTCTTCATCTTTCTTCCTTTTTTTTAAATAATAAACAGACCCGCATAATTCATTAATAGGACAAAAATTACAAGGATTCCAAATACGTGTGAAATCTATACGATGCAAAAGTAGGATTTGTCAATTCAAATGCTTTTTTATTTTTTATTTTTTTTAATGAAGTTTCAGTTCAATTTAGATAACATGAGTTCGAGGGCTAGCGGATAACGTGATTCTCTTTCAATAGGGTGGAGCACTAGACCATGTGATTGTTGAATTCCAAAATCGACTTTTTTACTTAGGGTTTTTTTTGAAGCAAAGATTGGAAAAGAAATCTTTTTTACTTATTTAAATAGAGCGTTTAGCTTTGTGGTTCCAACCACACAGTTTAAACCACAAGCAAAGTAAAGTTCTCACATGTTACAATATAATTTAAAGCAAAAGTTTAATATAGTATAAAACTCTCAGATGTTATAGTATTGGCTTCCAATTACATAGTTTCAACTCTTTTCCTAAACACCATAAAAATTCCTATAAAATGAAAAAAAAAATGCATATATATATATATATATATGTATGTATATTTAGATTAGTTGCACAAATGCTCCTTGAGGTTTATCCTCAGTGCCAATTTAGTCATTTTGATCCATAATCTATTACTTTATTTCAATTTTGGTCCCTTCGTTAGTAAGCTATTAAATATTTAACAGAAAACTTTTTAAGGGTTAATTACATAATTATACCTCATAGTCTTAACTATTTCTCAATTCGTCCCTCTATTTTTAGAAACTATAAAGATATCATTTAAATTTAAAAAACATGTTTCAATTTGATCCCTATAAATGAAAAAATTGGGCAAAATAACACAATGACCTTTTGATAGCTATGAAAAATATCTCATAGAATTAAAAACATAAAAACTTTTAAAATAAATCATCAAATATTAAGAAAAGGATCTTAAGTTTTATGGCTTTTAAAATGTTAAAATATTTTTTAAAATTTTTCTCAAGAAGAAAAATATATTTTCAAAAGAAATCAATCTAATTAAGGGAATGTTTGTTTTATCTTCATATTTTTTAGTCCAAAAAATCTGCAAGGGATAAAATTGAAATAAGCTTATTAAATTGAAAGGATATCTTTATAGTTTCTTAAAACATGGGGATAAATTAAGAATTAATTAAAACTAAGAGGCATAGTTATGTAATTAACTCAATTGTTAGAATATTTCACTCTAGTCTCTAATCTATTACTTTTTTTGTCCTTCTACTATAACTAAGAGTTATTACGGAGTGAAATTTGAAATATTTAAAAGTAAAAGACTAGATATAACGATTTTAATGCATGTACTAAAAAAATATCAAATTCTTGGTAATATAAATTTTAATTTAGAAAAAATAAGTTGAACTTTTAACCACAAGGTTGGAGGTTTGAGCCCTCCTTCTCTACCAATTGTTGATTGGTAAAACTCATCACACATAAATATCTTAATTCCTCATTGAAATTATAACACCCCGAAATTAATTAAATGTTATTAATATGTAAAATGGTGGATTAGTGTACCATAACAAATATTTTAAACCTAACTTGATTATTTTGTGAAATTTCTAAATTTGTGTTATTTTATTATTTTAATAATTTTAATTACTCTTAATTAATTTTAATTGTTATTTTAAATTTTAATAAAATGATTTGTTAAATACCAAGTAACTTTTATTTGAAAACAGTGTGTTATTGTACATGGTTTTGTAAAACTAATTTTCTCTCTCTCCCTCTATTTATATCTCCCTCTCTCTCTACCTCACTCTCACTCGTCACTCTCTCTCTCCTCTCTCTCTCGCCCGTGTCTCTCTCTCACTCTCCCTCACGGTTTCTCTCATTCTCTCTCTATCTCTCTCAAAATTTTGAAACAAAATTCGATTTCAAACTTCAGGTTAGTGGATTGAAGGCTCAGGAATGCGATTGAGCAACCACAAACTCGATTTAAAGTTTTGATTCAAGGTTAGTTTCTAAATTTTCAAAACTTTTCAAAATTTTTAATTTTTATTGCATTTTGAAATCTAAGCATTTCTAAACTTAGAAAACTTTCAATCTAGGTTAGATGAACTTAGATTAGCTAGAATATAAACTTCGTTTCATCAAAAACGGATTTGAATCAAGATTTTTTATTTTTCTTTATTTTTTTGTATTTTCAGATTTATTTGAAAATTTTGTTTAAATCTTGTTTTAATGCCTTAAAAAGCAAACTACTATGTTTTTCTATTGATTATGATCATTACCCATGCCTGAGAATTGAGAAAACAGGTTGAAATTGAAGATTTGGGCTCGAGGAGGCCAAGACCTGTGCTTGAAAAATTCTAAAATTTTTCCAGATCGGCAGGCCGAACTTCGTGTTCGGCAGGCCGGATTCATGTGCTCGGTAGGCCGGATTCATCCGACTAGCAGGCCAAACCTAAGAAAGTTTGATCGACCGGACTCGGCTTTCCGGCAGGACGAACTGTGCAGTTCGGCCGGCCGAACCAGAGGGATCGACAGGCCAACCAGACATGGTGAAATTTTGTGATTTTTCACCTGTTTTTATCTTTTGAACCCCGATTGAAATTCCAACTTTGTAAAATGATTTTATAAATCTAAATGGCACACTAGGGCACCATGAGATAGTTTAGTAACATAGGATATCTCAAGTTAGATACTGATGGATGTAGTTTATATATATTAGGTTGTGCGTGGATCTGCGGAGCTAACGTATAGCAGACCGGGATTACAGTTTGGGACACCGACACGAGTATTGAGGTAGGACTTCTATCCTTTTTCTTTGGTAATCTGATTTTAAAATGATTTTGGCCAAAAAGGGATTTTATCAAAATGTTTTCAATAATTGATTAAAAAAGCATTTCATTGAATGTTTTTACAAACAGTAGATTGATGTAGATTTCATAATAAACCTCATAATGAATGTAAATGATTGTATTCAATAAAAAGAGATTTTAACAATCATGAAAAGATATATATATATATATATATATATTTTGGGGTATGATGCCATATCAGAGATCGGGTCGTGTAGTATGCGACCTTGGGGGCGGCTCCCGAAACCCAGCTGGGCCACTACAGTGGTAAATTACATATGGTTTGCCCAAGAAAAAGAAAATGATATGTTTCTGGTCAACCAATTAAACTATTTTGGTAAGATAAAGCTTTTATTATATTTTCATCTATTTATTTATTTGCTCTAGTTCGCTTTCTATGTATTTATTTGATTAATGAAATTTCTTTTAAAGTTAAATATTTTCAAAATATAGTCCTACTGAGCCTTTCGCTCATGTTTTATTTGTTTTAAAATCTTATCCCTAGGTGGATATCAGCTTAGGATCGAAGAATAGTGCACTGACCGGACTTGCGATTAGTAGAAGATTTTGGTAGGTTGTAGTACAACAAATCAAGGTATGTAAATTCTTAACTTTCTCTTTTCTCTTGGACTGTGGTTGTATTGTAATATTGTCAGTACTATGTGTGTGCACAAGATGTGAGACAGTGGGACTCATTTTCGCCTCACCTTATATTTTGATTGTTTTTATTGTTTTCTTATTATTTATTTTGTTATTCTCATTTGTTCAAATATTATAACTGTTAGCTTTAAATCAACGATTTTAAAATTACCACATTTCCACTAATAAAATAAATTCTAGAACTCAGTTTTTAACTAAATCTCTGTTAAATTAACCTAATCAATCTACCACGTCACCTTCCGTATTCTAGGGTGTGATAGAAATAATCACTCACGAGCAAAGTAAACAAAACAGTAAATAAAATAATTGCAAGAACACATGAATTTATAATGGTTCACCTCAATTGAAAGGCTACATCCACTTTGGATCTTCTCGGGTATTGGGGTTTCACAATGAGAAAATATGAATATAAAGGGATGTTGCCAAGAACTGGACTTAGGCTGCTCTCTAGAGCTAGCCGTTATTTATGTAAGTTTAATATTTTTTTTAATTTCATTTCGGACATGACTATTTTTTATCTTTGGAGAAAAAGTGAAA
Source organism: Artocarpus hirsutus (assembly GCA_946598075.1). NCBI lineage: Eukaryota > Viridiplantae > Streptophyta > Magnoliopsida > Rosales > Moraceae > Artocarpus > Artocarpus hirsutus. The sequence continues at coordinate 10,948 of CAMOHE010050863.1, read as the reverse complement.
AAAAAAAACACTTTATTTTTCATTAGAGTAAAATTTATAATTACAAATATGTACAAATTATTTTCTTATCTTTTATGTCAAAGAACCACATAAATGACTAAATACTTTTTTTAATGGATGAAGGGGTATTTTTGGTATTTTGAACAAAATTAACAGTCAACTCACGGTATTACAATTAGTTTTTGAGGGAATCCTTCATTACTAAAATTGCCCTAATCGTTATTAATGTTATTATGTTTCTCTCGTTTCACTGGCCATTATGATAACAAAATTTTGTCAATTCTATTAAAACGAAGGGAAATTATGATGTAGATTTATTTTGGAGACATTTAAGAATGTCCATAATTTTTTTATTAGTTTTATGTCTGCAAATGAATATAGGAGTAAATTGATGATTTACTTGATTTGTTAAGAGTTTTATTAAGGGAGAAGGAGGGAATTAGATTATCCTTAGTTGAAAATAAAAATAAATAAATTAAATTGTAACAGTGTTTAGTAAGTAGCCTATTAAAATTAAAATTATTTTTGTATAGAATAATGTAAAAAGAAACACAAAACAACGTAGAAAGAACGAAAAATAAAAATGAAAGAAAAAGAAGGAGGAGGAGGAGGAGGAGGAGGAGGAGGAGATAAAATTAAAAATTTAAGTGTTTAAAAAGAGCAGTGATTTTAAAAATTTTATATGCTTAAATATTTTTAATAGTGTGCTACTAATTCATATTTAAAATTAAAACTGTGTTATCTGATGTAATTTCTTTTTTATTGTTTCAATAGCAAATTGACCATCAATGTTTTTTTTGTTGAGAAATAACCCTAAATCACAATAAAAAATGACAAGTATTTTTTTTGAGAATAGGATTCAACAAATAAAAATCTCTTCAGAAATATGTATTATTACTATTTTCTCTACTGCGTAATTTTCTTTTTGTTGAGGTCAAAAGTTCAAAATAGCATGCAAAACACTTGTCTTGATGTTTCTTACTGATCTAGGTTAACCTCTTTCTGCTGTATCATCAAAAGATGATAACAATAATTGATTTATCTTTTCACAACAGCTAAGATGATTAGGGATGGAGCCAGAAAAATTTGCCAGGAGGGCTAATTATATACTAATATTGTCATGAAAAATTAAATAAAGAAGAAATAGAACTTTAGGAGGGACGGAACATAAATTCAAAGAGGACTGAGTATGATTTTTATAAAATTTAATATACAATATTGAAAGAAAAAAAAAAAGTTCAGGAAGATGGCTAATTATCCTGGCATGTGTGTGGCTCCACCAAATGATGATTAGTAATTGAATAGTGTTCTCAAATCTAATAATTTTCTCCATAATTGCATCCACGTGAGCTGTAAAACTCCAATTTTAAACAGGGTGTTTAATACCATTACCTGTTGTAGAGCAATAGCGCAATTCCTTTTCAGAAGTCATTGGAGCCCAAATGACAAAGGACATCCGTGTCAATTAACAAACCATAATAATTTCAAGAAGTTACCACCATCAACCATTGCTCATCAAGCTAATTTAATTTGTTCTCTTGACCTACAAAAATGTTTCGGGGCATATAGTACCTTATAAAAAGGTGGGATAATTTTGAATGCATCATGGAGCTCAAATTTCAACAATTAGATAGAAAGAAACAATCTCAATTATTGAAAAAAAAAAAAAAACCAAAACAATTGTCAACTTTTAGCTGAAAATTTTTCTTATAATTATTTTTTTAATCATCGAGCAATTAAAATTAAGTTGCAAAAATAGTTGTATTGGAGCTTCTTCCTAAAACTTATCACCAAAATATACACAATTAGGAGGTTGACTTAAAGTAGCAATAATTGAATAGGGAGCAAACCAGACATGTTAATGGTACATGAAGTTGGCAGGTTATAATTTTTGATAAGAAATTAAAACAGATTTGTGACTTAAATATCCTTCCATTATCATCAAAGTTAGCAATGTCGTACGGCTGTCCAAGTACATTATGCTTGTGGGGGCTAAGAGCTGTGTATAAATTTTTTGAACATGGCAGTTCGTGTCATCCTTTGAAGCTATGCGTCTATGAAATTTGAACGTTTATCAACATGAATAATCAATAATTCGGTGTCATTGAACTCAATAATCTTGATCAAATTTCATGATTTGAGATATTTTTGAAACTTTGCTTGGTGTAGAGCGCACAGATCAAGCGGGGTGACCCAATGATCTTGTGATAGGACCATGCAGTTGAAAGCTTAACCAGTCAACGTCAAAGATATTGATAATGCTCTGATAATGACTATCTGAAAAATCCCAATCTAATTTATAGAGGTGTAACTTGGGAAAGGGATAACTTTCCAAACCCTATTGTGAAGGGCATTGGTAGCGCTCAAAAGACTCAATTCAAGGGTACCTAACTCCACTGCCAACTGAAGCATGTTCTCATCGATAGGAAATGCAGCGGTAAGTTATATGACTTTTTCTTCTCTTAGGATGCGTTCATAGTTCGATACTTTATAGCCCCAATCAAAAAACCTAACCAACTAATGGGTTGTGCAATCTTGAACACATGGTGATAGGAGTGAAAACTGAGGCTTATCTTTGAGGTGGTCGGATCCTTTTTTTTCTATTGGTGGGCCTCAAAATTGCTTTAAGATGATTTTTTATCTTAACGTAGCAAGAAAATTTTGACGGGGCTTCCATCTAGAACCAATGGTGCATGGCTAGAAGGCAACCGCTAGATGGTACCTGTTCTGTTGTCGTAGAATCAAGATTTGTGGCCGAATCATTCTTTGGGTCTGCAGTCGAGGCCCAATATGTCAAAAGCAACATAAAGAGCAAGCTTTCCATCTAGCTTAAGTAAGAAAGCTCTCTATAGCTGAAGGGCTTACTCATGCTGAATTCCTAGCATGGTAAATGAACCAGATATGATGTCGTTGTGAAAGAGAAACCATAGTAAAAAAAACAACAAAAAAATAAAATAGCAAACGAACAAACCTTTGACTATCAACTAATAGGGCATCACATACAAAGAAAATGTTATGGTTCATGCGAGTTATAACCTTATGTCTACGGCAGGCCCGATTAGCCCATCTAATCGCATCAAATCCCTTGCAAAAAATATTGTACTCTATATATGATTATGCACACATACATTCATTTTCCTCGGGCCTTTTTTTTTTTTGGTGGGGTTGGCGTGTGGTGGGGGCGCTGGAGGTGGGGAAGAAAAGATGAACTTCGAGTTGACTTAATCATTCCATTGTAACAAAGTAACAAAATTCCTGCAGCTACATAAAGCTTTCGAAATTTCAACATCCAATGAAGCAGATGATTCATCGATGAAGCAGCAACATTAGTGTAAGATTTCTGTTACGGTACGAAGTTTGATCAAAACATATTAACGAAGATATAACATATAATCACTTTAAAAAGAAATATGATATATAATCGTGATACAGTTATTTCACCTATATTCCCGATGCAAAAAATCTACCATGTACAAAGAGAGAAGATCCGTAGCTTGGCATGTAAACAAGTTTTAGTATCCTCTTGTCTCCTCTCTCACCTCTAAGGAGACACTACAACCTCATCAAATGATACAAAATCAAAGAACCTGATGTTTAAGAGATTTCAACTAATAGCCGTTCTACTTTAATTGAGAATAATCCTTTGATAAGGCAGCTTCATGCTCTTGACAACGCCGTTCCCTCTGCAACAGAGGCAGCCAGAAAACACAAAAAAGCATTTAAGGAAAGGCCATTTAAATTAACTGATCAAGTTTAGGGAAGAGATTTTTATTTAATATGCCAATCCCCATTAATGATTGCATGATATTGTACTCATAAGTTTTCACACAGAAAGTTATTCTCATTTTGTGCTTGGTCAGGTCTTTATTATTGTTGTTGTTGTTGTTTAAGGGTTGAGAGATTAAAAGTCTAGGCCTCAACATCGAACTTACGGGTGTGGAATTTCTATTGTTACTATTGTTGTTGTTATTATGCCAGCAAACACTTTTGCTTGAACAGTTGGACAAATGCAAATAAGTCAAACCTCGCCAACTTGTTTCAGATACATCAACGTCTAGTTGATCAAGCTTTCATGGTTTAATGTTTTAATCTGACATTAAAAAGATCTTGATTTAATGCTTGTAAAGCTTTTCGAGACTGAAATCTGATGTGTTCCAAGATTTTCAAAACAACAGTCAGACCAGCCAAGTTGCAGGCAGTTAGAAAACAGCGCGCCCTCTGAAATCTGATGCTTTTCAAGATTTTCAAAACAACAGTCAGACCAGCCAAGTTGCAGCTAATTTTCGAATCAAGTTCTTCTCTCTCATTTTTTTTTCATTATCCGATATTAGCCAGCTTCAATAATTGCTATACATCAACATTATCCCACACCCACTTGCAATATGTTCTGTACTGCACCAAAGTAGCCATGACATTCCGAAAAGATCACAGTGACAAAGAAAGACGAGACTTCGATAAGCCAAACTGATTTGAACTGGTGATAAACCAGCTCACTGAGAATTTATTTATCATAATTGCAGCTCTTATAACACAGAAAATAGATGGATCTATAATAGATGCTGTAAAATTTAGTTAATACTTGAGGTTGCCTCCAAATTATGAATATATGCCCGTTCATGTTGCTGCTGTATTGGTAGAATTCTACTCATCTTGTTTTTCAGGATAAATCATCTTATAACATTTGCAAAAGGAGAGAAACAAACAAAGAAGAAACACGAAAAGAAAAGAAAAGAGAGGGGAAAAAATACCCTTCTTTCCCAATAGGGAAGAAAGCAGACAAAATCGTAGACTGGGCCAATGGTTGAAACTAGTACAGCATTGACTCCAGTGAAAACCAAGAGTGCAGTCATAGGTCGGGTTCTATGCGGCATCTTCCTTTAACGCCGAGGTTTCAGCACTGCACGTAAGGATTCAGCTGTTGAAAACCGAAAACTAAAAAGATAAATGACATTACGATAATCTAAACAAATAACCACACTATTAATCGTTATAACTACTAGTAAGGAAAACAAATAACCACATTATTAGTCAATATAACTACCAAGAACTTACCACGAATTGGGAAACATAAAAAAATGTTCCAGAACTATGTAAAAAGTACGTTCTCAGGAAGCCCACTTCAAAAGTGCAACGTAACAAGACATTATAGTAGATTGTTCACACGGACATATCATCAAACACATTTTAGGCACTGTCCTCGGACGCTTTTTTGATCATAAACGACGAAAGAATTAGGAAAACAAAAAACCAAACAAACGCTTCCGCCAAAGAAGTTGTCGAGATTAAGCAATTAACACAAATAAATCATATCGTCACTTACGCTACGCAGTCATGTCACAAAACTGTTGTAAAAAAAAAAAAAGAAGAAAAAGAAGAAGGAGCTAGCAAAATTTCACATAGCATACGCTTGTCATTGAAAAATAATAAAAGAAATAGGAAACCAGCTCAAGAATCAAGTTCACACAAATTAAAGAACTGATAAAGTGTATGATGACTTGAATTTGGTTTGACCTAATTTAAAAAGTTTATAGTGTGACAATTATGATAAAAGAATAAATGTAAATTTTTTATAAGATTTGAAATAGTAACAAAAGAATTGAGCCAAAAGGCCCAAACTCATTATATAGACTTTTATGTTTTGAGCCGTTTAGTTTATGTTTTTAGACTTATAAGATTTTTTTATGCATATAAATTTGATGTATTATGTTAAAATTTAACATTATTGTTTTACCCTCTCTATTTGTTATTTTGTAACTTTTTTTGAATTTAATGATTTTTTTTTGTCCATAATTTTTTTTGTCTTGAGTTTTTTATATAAATGTATGTGCCTTTTTATTTTTTATTTTTGCTTTTGTTTTTGTTTTTTCTATTACTCTGTTTTCATAACAAAAACCCACAAAGAGATGGGACACATACCCTTAACTTAGAAGTCAAAAAAAAAAAAAAAAGGTGGAATTTTTCGTTTTGTCCGTGTCATATGACTGCACTTCTCTCGTAGGTTAGCAATACTCAGTGCTTTCAAGTCTCAACGGGAGTAAAAGCGCTTAATGGGTGAAAAGCCCGTTGTGCTCCGGGGGTTTTCTCGATCTAAATTCCATAGACGAAATTACACACCCACCCTCGACATTTCATATTTTACCATCTTTGCCTAAAAATATCGGGCAGCGCTTTGTTTGTCCGTTTCAAGGATTTTTATGATATTAATAAGCAACGAGGCCTATTGGGTTTCGTTAATATTAGCGTGTTATACATTTTTTTTCCTAGTAAGCTAACTTGTTTTATGAAAGGAACACTTTTTTGTAAAGCGCCACTTAGAATAAACTATTACATTATCAATCTGTGTTTAAGGAGATCAAGTTAACAAGTGGGAGATAAGGAGGAAAGAAACTAGAAAACTTTAAAAAAAAATTATTTACACTAACCCTCACCTGACCGTTCATGCATGGCTTTTTACCTATTCGTTGCTTTCCGTTTAACAATGATTGTCACTCATTATTTTTCTTTTCCGTTTAACAATGGTTGTCACTCATTATTTTTCTTTTCATGTAATTATAAATATACATGAAACAAGTGTAACGAATATCAAATTGTAAGACAAACAATGAAAAATAGTATATTTTCAAGAAATAATTGGCCAGAGAGAAAAATATAATGCCTAAGACTTAAAATTTTGCATTGTAGCGCTTAAAATTTTGTGTTGTATAAAGATATTGAGGACTGTATCTTCAAATTTAGAATTTTGGATAGACGTGTTGACAACGAATAGAATTAATTGAATGGGAATTGAAGTTGGGTAATGTTCGAGTAGTCTTGAGAGAAAAGTTCAAATTATAAATAATAAAAAAATTAGAATAGATATCATTTTTTAAAATTAAATATAATTGTAATAAATGAACAGTTTTAAAAATATTATAATAAATTATAAATTTATGATATAAATAGTTTATTTATCTTTTTTGACAACGTAAATAATAATAGATTTTAAGTCAAAAAATTTACTTATTCTTTTGTTTATACACAAATAATCTATATTTACACAATAAATAATTATTTTTATCATAACCTGTTATTTACTATAAATATTTTCAAAACCAACTATTTACCTCAACAAGTTTTAAAAGCTTGTTACTTCTCTCTTTCTCTATGCAAGTCACTGGCATATAACAATTACTAAAATCAAGGCTAACCTTCAAGTTAAGAACCCATAATACTATGGGCTTGTTAAAGCAGGTGTTTTGTTGTGTGTGTGTATATATATACAATATGTAATAAACGGCAGTTCTTAAAATATTATTCAAAAATTTGGTCAAATTATTTTGTATTTTAGTGACTTTTTTAATTTTTTATATTTATTGTTTAATTTTTACTAACTCTTTTTTTTTTTTTTTTTTACATCTTTCGATTTAAAATCTTATTTTAAGGTTGTTTAGAAGAAGAGTTAAAACCAACAGTTTTGCTTTAAGAACTGTACTATATAAGAACTTTATAATGTAGCTTTTAATGAAATATGTGAGAGCTTTAAAATATTCATAATTGTAACTGATGGTTAGAACCACTCTTTCAAACGACCTATTTTTTATAATCGTCTCAAATATTATTCTATTAAATGTAACTTTCATAACAACATTTTTTTATTCAAACCACAAATTGCACCTCTTTAAATTTTTTTATGAAAGAAAAATTATTTTAAAATTAAATCTAAAATACAAAATTAAACTTAATAAACATCTTAGATAACTAAAAGATGTATAACAAGCATGAGATTATCACAAGTGAGATTATCGTCTTGTGTTTTTAACAAAATTTTTTGGCTTATCTTATTGATTCCTCATTTATATTTTTAAAACTTTTTCTTTCTTCTTCTTCATACATATATATATATATATGTATATAATTTATAGCTATTATATAAGTAGGAGTTTTCTAAAGACACTATTCAAAAAATGGTCTCTTTATTTTGTCTTTTGTGCCTTTGTATTTTGTTTCTCTTAAGTAGTTTGGTTTACTTCCTTTCGTTCAATATTATTATAACTTGTTTGCTTCTTTTTTTAATAGATGATTTGTTCTTTTTACTGTATAATATTACGTCATAGTATATTGTTTTGTTTCATCTAATAAAAGTCTCAAATTTTATACGTTTAATCAAAATAATGACTTTTTTTATTTTTTTTCCTTCTAAATGTTTTTTTTTAATTTATCTTCATAAAATGTTTTAAAATATATCTCCTCCTTTTTGTTTAATGATCTTCTATATTTTTCAGATTTTAATCTTCTTTGATTTCTTTTTTTTTTTTAAATTTTTTGATTAACTTTTTTTTTTTCCAAATATATGTAGGCTTAAATATTTCTTCTTATTTTATTTTATTTTCATTTTGAAAACATTTATTCTCAAATCTTCTATTCAAATTTGGATCTCCTTAAATATTACTTTTTCAGTTTTCTTACTAAAATAATTTTTCTCATAGGTGTCCTACTCATTTTTTCACACGTACCATTACTCAAAGATCTTTTACCTAATATTTTTAAATATATACTTTTTTCCTCTCTACCTCTCCTTATATCTCTACTTGTATATTCATATTTATTATGAAGTTTCATTAGTCATTATCCATATCTTTGTTTATTGTCATCATCATCTATAAATTAGGAGATATTTTTTATGTTTATAATAAGATGGTCAAATGTTAAATTTTAAAAGAACGTAATGTAAATTAAGGATGTTTTTCCCTAACATCATTAATAAATAGTTTTTTAAGTTTTAAATCAAAATTGATTTAAAATTTAAATTTTATATTAAAAAAATAATAAAATTAATTTAAACAACAACTTAATAGTTTGAAGCACGTTGCCAAACAATCTAGCAGGTGGTGCAAACTCTTGGTTTTATTTCGTGTATAGAAAAAATCACATTAAATACCCAAGTGTGAAGCACGTGGTTACAACTAGTATGTTTATAAAGCTACTGTTGTACTCGTTTCAAGCAGGACAAAAAAAACTGACAAAAGAAAGAATGTGGTCGTATATTCACTCCATTTTGCACAAATGTATCATTTTATTTTAGGTTATTTATCTTTTTTTTACCATATATATTAAATATATTTAAGGACAAAAAAAACTGAACAAAGAAAGAATGTGGTCGTATATTCACTCCATTTTGCACAAATGTATTATTTTATTTTAGGTTATTTATCTTTTTTTTACCATATATATAAAATATATTTTTTTGTTTTTGATATCATGTGGACTTTTAAGTTACATCTAATAGATAAATTCGTGCCTTTCTTGACAACATACATGTTTTTTCTAAAATACCAAAACTCCCCTTGAAGGGAAAAAAGTCAAAAAATTAAAGCTTTTTAAATTATAAAAAAAAAAAGAAAAGAAAAGAAAAGAAAAAGGAAACCAGCTCTGAGCTTTCCCTTTACTCAACGACGCCTATCCCCCCATTTCAAATGCACTGAAGCGTTGATCAATTCCTCGCCCACCCCCTTTCAGATGAACTGAAGCTTTATTAAGTCCATCTTTGGTTCAATCAGGTAATTGTTTTTCATTTTTCTTTGGAAAATGACGAAAATTGAAGGACATCCAAATTTGGTGATATGGGCTTCATGGGTTTATCACTACACATTCGTGGAGAGTGAGGTGTGAGGTTTGCTATCGCGCATCTCGCCTAGCTAGAGAACTTTGACTGCTAGCTGTATCATTTTTTTTTTCCAAATAATTTTTTTTAAAATTATTCTACCATAGGGATTGAACTTTCTTGAAGAAATTTCTCATCACCAACTTTTTGAAAAATTGGAATTGGAAGAAGCTAAAAACCTTTCTTTATGTATTTTCTAGATTTGTTTCGAGCAGGGAGAGCCGATAGTAGAAGCAGCAGAAGGAGACCAAGGATGAAGCTAATGGCGGGCGAGTGAGGCAGAGGGCGAGAGTTGAGGTGGGGCGCCGGCGGCGGTGTGTGGCGGTTGGGAGGGGTTGAGGGGGGAGAGGTTTTTTGTTTTTTCATTAGTTTTTTTTTCTCCCTCTTTTAAGGGTAATTTGGGTACTTTCGGTGTCAAATCTGTTTTTGACTAAAAAAAAGGCATAAATTTGCCTGTTAAATGTAGTCTTGGATATAAATTTAATATGATAAAAAAAACGGGCGGTATATTTTTTAAATAAACTAAAAAAAAGTATAAAAAATGTAAATAACCTTTTCATTTTTTCTCGACTAGCACATTGGCATCGATAAATCCAATTTAGTGTTTTCCATGATACCAGAAACTCTATCCCTGATTCTCTAAGAAAGAGGAAAAAAAAAGTACCGGTGAGGATTAGTTGAGGGGGAAACGAACCAAATTTACTATGGTTCCACGCGTGCAATATGGCCATGCGTGAAACCATCGTTATACTACATGCTGTGAATACTTTAAGCGTTGACGGTGAGGATTGTATTATAATGGACAGGACAATGTTGACGGAGGATTAATTCTAAAAACCCAAATGAAAAATGGACCAGATTAGAATGCAGTTAGTATTTGCTAATATACATAAAATTAATGTTCTCCACCTCTTTTAGGCGCCAAAGACCACTAGATCAACCGGCATGAATGGGATGGGGTGGACCTGAGTGTGGAGGCACAAGTTTGATCCCATATCGGACACTAATTTAATCTTATGTCATTCCATTTTAAATCTGCTCTTAAAGTAGTACATAAAAGAGAAAAGACGAAGGCAGAAATCTCAATGTTCAAGAAATGAGATGAATCTTTATATACTCTCACTAAAGCTGCTTCTTATGCACCAAAATTTAACGAAGCTTTTGCACAAATTAATGCTTATAATAACTTATATGAAAAAAAATCATAAAGAAGTTTTTTTTTTTTTTCCTTTTTTGCACAAAATTAAGAGCATTAGTTGAAAAATAAAACTGAAGAGCATGAGGTTGAAGGAAAATTCATGCCACTTA
>CAMOHE010050862.1:63618-77597 GCA_946598075.1 Artocarpus hirsutus | reverse complement strand
GGGGGGGTGTGTGGTGGTGTGGTTTGGTCTAAGGTAGTTTTAGGGTTTTTTTAAATCAATGGTTATGATTAAATTTTGTAGATCAACAACTGAGATTAAACGGAGTTTTTTTATTATTTCATACAAAAACTTAACAGAGTTAATCCTAAGGGATGTTAATGTGATTACCTTTGGTTTAGAGAGTGTCAATGTAATTTGAGTAAAACACAAGGGTGTCAATGTAATTTATCCTTGAAAATAAAATTTTACAAGCAAAGTATATTCTCTTTTTATATTTTTATATTTTTTTTATTTTATTTTAAGATATATATATATATATATATATTGCTTTGAAAATAATTGATTGTTGTATTACATGATACACATCACAGCTACCATGAATCCGCTTTTGTACAAAAGGAAAAAAAAAATGTAAGTCACAACTACAATATGCGGAATAATTCCTCTTATCATTATTATTATTATTAGGAAAATAACATTGAACTATAAGCAGGAAAGAACCGAACTCAATGGATCATTTTGGACCCTGAGCTAGTAAGAAAGAGTCGAATGATATGTTATTGCATCTCAAAAAGTCAAAGAAACTTATTGGAGTCCTTTGGTATTGTTTTTAAAATAGGTGAAAATGTTTTTGTTTGGGAAAATAGAAATTTTTTAAAAATTGTAAAGAGAGTATTTTTAAAATTTTTACCTCAAAAAACGTGTGAAAACATTTTCAAATATTTTGAAAACAAAACCAAATGGGGCCATTATCTTCAGCTGTTAGGAATTATTGAAAGTTGTACGTAGGACTTCTTTTATTTTTGTTAACTCGTTATCTTTTACTTGTGATTTGACAGGACTTAGAGGTTATGGAGGGGAAGAATTCCAGCTTTAGCTACATGTGATGATAGGGTTGGTAATTTCAAACACGGCACGATAACATAATATGAAAACCACATAAGATAAACAGGTTTGAATCGCATATTTATTAATTGGGCCATAAATAGGTTGGCATGAATAACACGAAAATAAGCGGGCTGGATTCATACTAACACGTCTAACATGCCTTAACATGTTTAAATAAACAGGCCGTAAACGTGTCGACACGGCACGACACGACCCGCCCATTTATAACACATTAAAACTTAAAAATAAAAATATTTGAAATATTTGTAGTAGGTTAGTATTAATTAGATATTGTGTTTTTTTTTTTAATTTTCTTTATTGACCTTTTTTAAATTTTTTTTAATTTTTAGTTAATTGGGTCATAAACGTGTCATATGCGTCTTTTTATTGTGTTAACCCGTCACGGCCTACTTAGTAATCATGTTAATCGTGTTGTGCCATGTTACATGTGTCATAAGCGGGTTGTGTTTGTGTTTGCATTTCTAGCATGTTTATTAATCGTATCGTGTTCGTGTTCGGACTAAACGCGTCGTGCTATAAATGTACCAACACAAACACGATACGAACACATTTACTGCCAGCCGTAGATGATATCATGCTTAAGTCGGCAAGAAAATATGCGTATAAAGGGGCGTAAAAAGTGAACATTTATGATTTATTTTATTTTATTTTTTGCCAAAAACGAAGACATATAACATAAATTTGTTAAAAAATAATATTTAAAATATTTGTTAATTACTTTCTAACTTTTTTTTTGTAGATTGCTATTTAGTTTCCACTAAAGAAGTAACTTTTTACTTGTAAATAAACTTCCACTTCAGTAGAAATTAGGCATGTATCGTTTTTCAAGTTTATTATTTATCACCATCAATTTTGTGTAAATTAAGCTCTATTTTTTCTTAGGAAAAAGAATAGTATATTTCAGTCAAATACATATTCATCAAAAGTTATTTACCTTTTTAAATTAAGTTATTAACACTAATGACCCCCTAAACTTTAGGATCTCACTTGCTTTTCTCTCTGAATTTTCAAAACTCCTCACTTTGTCTTCTAAATTTTAAAAATCACAATTTTGCCTTTGAACTTTCAAAGCTTCTCACTTTGCCTCTTAAATTTTTGATTTTCCATTCAAATAGATAGAATTAAGCCCACGTAATTCATACATAGGTCACTTGTAAGGGCAAAAATGAGATTTTATCACTCTTAAGTTTTGTTTCACGTTTACACTCTCACTTGACGTCATTTTTTATCTGAACTATTATTTAGGAAGAGTTTGCCTGCATATTTCTACTCATTTTTTATACATAACTCATTTAATAAGTCAATATTATTCGCTAATATCTAAATTTGAATACAAAAGAAGATAGGTTACGTATTAAAAATGAGGAAATATTGGCGAATAATATCGAGAAGAAAATATACATACAGACCCTTCTTAAATGAGAGTTGATAAAAAATGCTAAATGTTGTATCACCAAAAATGATTTTTTAAACGTGAATGTATATAGTATAAAAAGGTTGTTTTATCCACGCGAGGTAGGAATTTGAAAGATTGAAAATTTTTGGTTTAAAATGAAAAAGGATTTTTTTAAAAAAACTAAACTTAAAAGAAAACAAATATGTTTAAAAATTTTAAAATAAAATTTTGAAACATAAAATTAAAATGGTAAAGCTTCGAGAATCCTTTGTATGTTTCGTCACTAATATAAAATTTTAACTCAAAATAATTATCTAAAGCATTTGATTTACTATATCTTTTCTCATTAATTGCAAGTGCTTTTACTAATTTTATAAGTCAACCTAAATCGACAATATAGCAAGCTATAATGCAGCAAGGGTTTTCTTACAAAAAGTAGCAAAATAATTATCTCTCACTAATGATTTAGTGTATTAACTATGAAAAATATAACTATTGTTACTACAATTATAATTAACATAATTTTAAGACAGAAAAGATAATAACAAATCAAAATTAATATATTTTAATGGAATAAATTTTCACATTAACTCTAGTAGAACCTCATCTTATTAAATGGTTTAAGACTACACTATGGCATGCTCTGTCAATAATAAATCAAGCATTACCAAGCATTTACTGTGTCAGTCATAATTTCAATATTATTAATATTATTTATACAACACAATTAAATTACATAAAGAAAGCATGACTTAATTTATGCAAGAATTAAGCAGCATAACAACACTACCAATAATTATAAAAGACTTAAAAAATATAACTTATTCCATAAAAATATAAACATTACAAAGTAAATATGGAGCTAAAATCCATATTAGAATACTATGCGTACAAGATTATATATCTGCCTTACCAAACTTTTTACACCAAATTAGGTATTATTTTATTATTTTTAGTGAGGTCGGAGGAATATCCTAACAATATCTCCTCCTAAAAGAGGCACTACTAAGTTAGACATTCAAGGACGAGAAGAAATGGCCAAAGGCCGTGGGGGTAAGGAGGGAGGAGGTACTCCCTTTCATAGTGAAAAAATTTTCACTATTTGTTATTTTATTATTATTATTTTAGTTATATTTTAATTATCTATTTTACTTGTTTTTTATTTTTTATTATTTTTTTATTTTTTCTTCAAATTGTATCTGAGTCAGGATACAAATCTAGATTTTTTTTCTTTTCTTTTGTTGCCCATTCAATCAGCTTCTAGAGCTGATTTTTAATTTTTTTTTTTTTTCTTTCTTTATGCATTAGACGCGTTGTTCACTATGCAAGTCCCAACTCGGAATCCAATGCTTCACTGGTATGGGTCGCACGCAATCTAGAGCGCTTAATGTGTGGGCCCGAGCTATAGATGCAACTATAATCAAGTCAACAAGGGAAGAAGTAAACCAACACATACAAACTATTGGATCGGTTGGAAACAACCGCACACAATCTGAGGCACTTTTGAAGATTCCCTTGACATGCAGCAGGCGATCCAATGGTCTAGATTGGACAACCTATGATGTGCCACATGTCATTTTTATTTTCGAATTTTTTTTGGTTTCTTGTGCATTTGAGGTCCTTTTTGCCCTTTTTTGCCATTTTATTTCGTTTTTCCTCGAGATTAAACCTAAAATTCATAAACATGCTAAAATTAATTATTTTACAAAAAAAATATTCACAATAATTTTAAAAATATTTATTTTATAATTAAACACGCAAAAACACACTTAAAAATAAATATAATCTTTTGAAATCCAGCCTCTTTCGTGTTGACCAGGATATGATTTTTAAGACTCAAAAATATTTTTAGAAATTACTAAAAATATTATAAAATATATTTACAAACTAAAAATTTATTTACAAACACTTTAAAGCTCAAAATAAAATCACACTATATTATTTTTACGGTTTTGATTATTTTCAAACTAAACACATATTTAACATACTGAAACGACTCAAAAAATTACCAAAGATATTATCAAACATAAAAACACACTAAAAAATACATTTTTAAATATATTTATACACTAAGATACAAAAATACTAATTAACACAAAAATGTTATTAATTAAATGTTTTAATAAGAAATGTTAATGTAAAATAATGATATTTAACTTTAAAAATGTGCATTTTAACACTCTCATTACTAAATGAGAGTGTAAATGTGAACAAAATATGAAAGTGATAAAAAAAGATTTCTTTATAGGTGATCTATGTATGAATCACGTAAACTTAATTCTGTCTATTTTAATGGAAAATAAAGAAATAGGAGACAAAATAAAGAGCTTTGAAGTTTAAGAGAAAAATCATGATTTCTAAAATTCGGGGACAAAGTGAGGATTGTGAAAGTTTAGGGTATAAAAAGGTGAATTTAGAAGTTCAATAGACAAAGTAAGGAAGACCCTAAAGTTTTGGGGTTATTAGTGTTAATAACCTTGTTAAATTTTATGTTTTGGTTTTTGATCTCATTAAATTGACACTTTCCAATTAGAATTAATACATAAATTCATATTTTTTTCCCGATTAATCTTCAACTTCGACCTTACAAATTGTCCAAGATCCCCTCAAATAGAAAAATAAGAAAACTTTAAAAACTAAAAAAAAAAAAAAAAAAACTTTAAACTATAGATCTTGACTTCAAAAATATAAAGGATATCGGTTTTTGTATGTTTTTGTTTTTCTTTTTTTCTTATTTTTAAAAGTTTTGGTATTTTTTCTCTATTACTTAAGAATAATTTTGTCATTTTTTAAAAGTCAAAATAAATTATTGACTAAAATAAGGTATATATTTGTGTATTAAATCTACTTTACAAGTATACATTTTATGAGATAAAAAATAACAATACTGTTTTTGAATAAACTTAAAACAGAAAGGTACAAAAAAGGTAAATATCCTATTCATCAACTCACATAATCCTGTTTGGCTCACCAACTCACTGATATTGGATGTGCTTTTAAGTCTTGTATGGATCATTGCAGCCCATGTTAAGAATACATTCTTGTATATCATGGCAGCCCATATAAATAATCCGGATATAGTATTTGCAATTTCTAACATGACTCGGTCATAATTTTTGTTCATTCATACTTCTTGGGCTTAAAACATTCTCCCAAGAAACAGAGCAATGCAATTCATTCAAAATGATGATGATCATTATCATGATCATGATGATAGCAAATTAAACTAATGCCAAAGATACTAGGATATATCATGGTCCTCCTTATACTTCTTGTTTCTTTGAAAAAATTAATTGGGTCATATAATGTTTCCTATCATGCTTGCTACTTTGATGGTGAAATGTTAAATAAAGAAAAAAAGTGAAGAAGAAACAGTGGCAACAAGCTGGTAAAACTGACAATTCTTCCTTATAGAAGAATAACCCAAGTGAAAAAAAAAAAAAAGAGAGAAAAAGAAAAGAAAAGCCATCATGAGACTTTTCCCGCACCGTTAACCATGTACCTGCAGTATATTTGAAATTAGTAATTTTGTTGATTAAAAAAATAAAAAGCTACATATTGTAACATATTTTTGAAAAATGTGTTTGTCCATGCCATGTTACTTATATTGCTTTTTAAAAATAATTTTATGAGTAGTTTAAATTTTTTCTTAATTAATTTAATTAGATAAACCTTAACCTCCTCTCAACTCTTTCTTTCTCTTTCTCTCTCGTATAACATAGTATCTTTTTAGTAGCATAACAAATTTCAAACATATATAGTGTTTATAAAAATTATTTCAAATGATAACATTTATGAAAATTAAAAAAGTAATAACTCTCGTGTGTGCGTGTGCAGTTCTTTAATTTCGTAAACTCCATATAATTATTGTGTGATTCATTGTGAGAGATTTAAGCAATAATAGTGGACCTGAAAACTAGAGATCTTTCATCAAAACTTTTTTAAAACCTCAGTTTCAATGGATTTCAAATGAAAGAGAGAGGAGTTGAAAGGAGCCATGAATCATGAGAAATTAGGATAGTGTTTTCAGTAATTTTATTAAAAGGGCAACCTCGTTGACCATGGGCTGAAAAATTAATGGGCCAAAACAGAGAGCTTCGGCCTCAGAACTTGTGGCTTTCTTTGTTGGATGAAGGAACCCCTTCTTGGGAGAAAATTTTAGTCTCATACAATTTCTTTAATACCATTAATGTTTTGCATTACTTTTTTTCTAATGCCTTGATTTATATCATTTTTTGACATATAATATGTCTCAAGTACCCGTACAAAAAATTTCACCATTCAACTTTTCTTCTCTCTTTATTCATTCTCTGTTTCACGCTCTTACCTCTCTCTCTCCCTTGCCTTTTCCTCTCTCCTCTCTCATTGTATTTCCTAAAACTAATATATTTCAAATTTCTCTCACAAAAGTGGTAGGAATCAAAAGTGATACTATAAAAGTAGTATTTAGCAAATTAACCCTTCGTTCGAGGACAATTTGAGAAATACTGCTTCTGTGATATTGTTTTCAATCTTATTTCTTCTATAAGAGTTTGAAACATACCACTTTTTAAAAATGTAAAGATATAATTAATTATTAGTATTTTGAATTAAAGTTAGACAAACAAATGTTATCTAAAGGTATTTTGACCTTTTCAGGTAAGAGAAATGATATGAACCAAAAGAATAAAAATAAGTAGTAAAACTCGACACAACAGTAATAATAAAGAAGTGGCACATCACTTAATTTACTCCACACTCTCCTCATGTTTCGAAACAAATAAGACTCAAGATTTTTTATTAAAATTTTTTTAAAAATCAAAATTTTAATAGATTTCATCTGAAAGAGAGAGAAAGAAGAGTTATAATTATTGGTCAAAATAATATGGGAGAAAAGGCAACTCTTGTGGTACGTAACAAAAGACGCTGATCTGGAGTCACGGAGGCCCTGAGTGCTTCTTGTGTTAGCGAACAAATCAAGTGTCTTTTTTTTTTCTCTTTTTTTTTTTTTTGGTGAAAATCAAACAAATGAAGTGTTTGTGCTACCTCCAGCACAAATTAAAATATTAAAGTAAAATACGGAACCATCGGAGACTCTGAGTGCTTCTTGTGCTAGCAAACAAATCAACTGTTATTTTGGTAAAATCTAATCAAACAAATAGAGTGTTTGAGCTACCTCCGGCACAAATTAAAATATTAAAGAAAAATACGGAACCATCAGCCACTTCTGTTGTGGTTCAAAGCTAATTAAGCAATCGAATATGCTCAATAATGCCAGGAACTAATTAGAGCCCTAGAACATAGTTTGAACCAATGTTTAAACCTATAATAAATTTTGTACGTAACAAAAAAAAATGTACTAAAGTATGTTTGAATGGAAACTTTTTGGTTCAAACCGTATTCCTAACTAGGTTTTTTTATCTTTCCGGTAACAAAACCAACAAATAACTATTGAAACTCGTTTGACTTTTGATCACACTGAAAATTATGTCAATATTGATATGTACGAAACGTTTGATACTTTCTTTGTTCTTAATTGGGATAAGTTTCTCACGGGATTGTCCTAAGAATTTTTTTTTTTAAGCTGTCCGTTGTTGAAATAAATATCTCATTGAAGATGGTTGGCAAGTTATATTGTGCCTCTGGTTCGTAGGTTCACATGGATTTGAACAGCCTAATTTGACATAACCATAAATACATTCTATGTGTATGTTATGTATGCAGAATATGCCTGTCTATAATTATATTCGTATGCAATTTTGACTGAAGAAACTGAGTACGAGTAGGCAGTTTATGTTGACTTTGTAAGCATTTCTGCCTCGTTTACTTCGTGTTGCACTTTGGGTAGTTTGGGTTTTTCTTCTATTTCTAACTTCTATATGTATTGCATATAGACCGGGGGGGTGGGGTGGGGGGGTGGGTGGAGGGGGGGAGAAGGGTAAGAGAGGGGGGGAGAGAGAGTAGGAGGTGGGGAGTGTTGGAGTGCAATTTAGTCAGGCCTAAATTGTCGATAGGCCCAGGCGGCCCAGTGTTGAAACTAATCTAATGTATTGAATAGAATCAACTTATTGAAGTCCAATTGAATTAATGATTTGTATGGTTCGATTGATTCAATTCTCGTAAATGGTAAGAGGCATTCGGTTTACTTGCCCGCTCAAGTTATTAGTACTCGTTTTTAAGTCTTCGTTTGACCAGATCGATCGCCACGAGTTGATGGTTATTAGCACGAACTGACGGTTACAACATGTCTAGTCATAGACCGAAACGTGAGGGACGCATGGCTCTTGCAGCCTATCACAAATCAACACGTGCCCCACTATTATAGCTATTTACAATGCATTGTCCCACGTCGCCAAACGGTTGGGAGCCACGATTCCTCCTTATTTCTATATAAAAAGATGGTTGTTTTATTGTACGACAAAAACAAAAAACAAAAAAACAAAATCTCTGCCCAATTGCTTTCCCATCTCTTTATGCTCTCTTGTAATTTGTACCTAGAATTTTATAGTGCATTACAGTGGACGTAGCTGTTCAGTAACAGAGTGAACCACTATAAATCCTACGTGTGATATTTACTTTTTTACAGTATTATTTATTCTATTTATTGAATCTTTGATCTTGCACGTTTACCTGAGCTAATAAGTCCAATTAACGTCGATTTGAGGGCCCAAGTTCCTCGAATAAATTTAACCAACATTTTCATACTTGATTGTAGATTCTCCATGTATAGTTTGGCGCCCACAGTGGGGCCTTCAGATTATCAACTCTAGGATCTTTAGCCCAACCTCAAATGAAGGACAACCAGCACACTCTTGAAACTGCAATTGGAGAGACCGAAACAATTCCTCAGGCCAACTAGCAAATGAAAGCCCTTACAGTAGATGTAGAGGCCTCGAAAAAAATGCTCAAGGAGCAGGCAACTCGTTCTCAAGGGTGCAACAAAAGATCGGAGCAACTCAACAGTGAAAACTTGGCTTTAAGAAGCCAAATCAGCTATCAGAACTCTCAGATGGCTTCACAATCCTACCATTAACTGTACCATGGGTATTCAACACTCCTAATATCTTCAGCGGCATAATGGCAGTTTCAAACGCCATAATCGAGAAGACAGTAGTCCTATAGCACAATTGGGAGGATACAACCATTACATACTCCCTCAACTCGAGCACCAGTAACATTACCAGCCTCTACGGCCATAGTAACTCCCGCTGTGACAACCACTACAGCAACAGCGAACAGGTAGAATCCAATCGACGCGATCATGAGATTGAATGAAACGAAAGTACAGAACCCATCGCTCAATTCGAAGAAGTCCCAACCATGACTCTATTAACTCCAAAGTCAATCTAGCAGATGATGAAAGTGATGCTCGAGTTGAACGCTAAGCTTGTGGAAGAGAGGATCGACTAAAAAGTTTCAAAAGCGACGAGCAAGACCCCAGCCTTGGATGACATCTCGAAGAACATTCGAGATACCCCACTCATGAGGAGGATCACTTCAATCATGCCATCAAAGTATAGAAATCTTGTGTTCATCTGATTTTATGGAACTTCTAATCCAAAGGACCACTTGTTGTAGTATAAGAATATGGTCAGCGCCATAACCATCCCAGACTTAATTCTTGATGAGATGATGTGCAAGCTGTATGCACAATCACACAAAGGTCCAACGCTTCGATGGTTCAGTAACCTACCTATTGATAGCTTTGAAGATTTGGCAGATTTGTTTGTCAAAGCATACTTGGTACACATCAAAATTGGAAAGACGACTAAAGATTTGTGGTCGGTCATCCAAAGCCCAAGAGAGTTGTTGCGAGCTTATATCAAAAGATTTAGCAAGGCACTCTCAGAGATTTAGATTTGGAGGATGGAACAACTAGAGAGGCACTGAAGAAGGGACTCCTACACAGGTTCCCCTTCAAGAACAATATATGCTTCGACTACCCACAGACCATCTAGGAAACCTTGAATAGAGCTAAAGGATGGATCGACCTGGAAGATTAAAACAAAAGGTGCAAACAAGAATTCGTGAGAACAAGAGACCAAAATAGGTGGAATTAGAAGCAACAACAATAGCCCGATCAAAGAGGATAGAAAAGGACACCACCAAAGAGGGAATGGAGGAGAAAGGAAGATAAGTCACGATCTGTGGCCAAACCACTGTCGCCTCCAAAGTATGCCCTCAACATATCACCATCCGATTTGGTCACTCAGCTTGAATGTAAAGATTGCGTCAGGTGGCTAAATAAGATGGCCCTAAGTCATTCGTACGACTAGTCAAAGTGTTACAAATTTCATCGAGATACGAAGCACCTGATGGTCAATTGCAAAGCCTTGCGATCCAAGATCGTGGAGCTACTCAAGAAAGGGCATATAAAGGAGTACGTCTTTGAATAGGGAAGGAAAATATATGGGCTTGACAAAGAGCGAGGAGGATGAAAAGACCATCAAGCCCAAAAGAAGATGCCATCACCACCACCAGTCAAAGAGATAATTGGAGCCATTTATGGAGGCTCTATTTTTAGCGGCAATTCAGTCAACCAAATAAAGGCGCACCAGAGGAAAGTGAATCAAGCGAATGTTAGCTCGTTGGCCGATGAATACAATGAGCATATTGTTTCGCTTCGTAGTAACGAGGCATGTGGGCTTGATAATCCACATGATGACACCATTGTTATCAGATTGAACATTGCGAATTGTGAGATTGTCATAATATTAGTTGATAATGGAAGTTCTGCTATCATCTTGTTCCTCTCGATGCTAAATGTGGCGTACGGCACGGGCCCCACCTCAAGCCTCCATAGGAAACACCTTTGGGCCCTCGAACTTGTGGCTCTTATTAGTGAACCGTTCCCGTGCCGCCCACTCATCCGTACTGTCCCCTCTGGGGCCCTCTGGCCCCTCAGGGATTTGTATCGCGTCCCTCGGGGAAACAAGTTGATCAGTTTCCTAGTCATGGATTGCCCTTCGGGGTATAATATCATTGTGGGGAGGCCTTGGATACACTCCATGAAGGCAATTCCTTCAATGTGCCACCAGACAATCAGGTTTCTGAAGTGAGGCATTAGGGAGATTCGAGGAAGCAAAGAGACAGTGAGGAGCTGTTACGTAACAACTATGAAGTAAAACAAGGCTTTATAGCAATTACAAAAAAGTAAGCAAGATGAATCGAATAGTCAAGACTATGTCAACTCGATTTTGGAGCAGCTTGACGACGTACAAATCGATCCAAGAGATGAAAGACATATAGTGAAGATTGGGTCACAACTTGACCCCGATATAAAATCCAAAATTATTGATTTTCCTAAAGCTAAAAATGATTGTTTCGCTTGGTCCCATGCAAATATGCCAGGAATAGACCCGAGCATAATCTGGCATTGACTCAACGTCAATCCAAATCACAAACCGGTCCGTCAGAAGAGAAGAAAGCTTGGAATTGAGCAAAACAACATCATGAAGGACGAAGTAAGGAGACTACTCGAGGCTAGGTTTATTCATCCTATACAGTATCTCGATTGGCTCGCCAACTTGGTGATTGTGAAGAAGAAGAATGGGAAATGGCAAATGTGCGTTGATTTCACGGGACTAAATAAAGCCTTGCTAAAGGATAGTTACCCGTTGTCACATATCGATCGACTCGTCGGCGCAACAGCCAGCCATGAAATCTTAACCTTTCTTGATGCATTCTCTAGCTATAATCAAATCCTTTTGCACCTGAATGACCAAGAGAAGACTGCTTTCATTACATAACAGGGGATCTGCTACTTCAAGGTCATGCCATTTGGCTTAAAGAACGCTGGAGCTACCTACCAGAGGCTGGTCAACATGATCTTCGAATAGCAAATTGTTAAGAATGTTTAGGTTTATATTGATGACGGGTTGGTTAAGTCTTTGCAGGCTCATCTTTATGTCTAACATCTGTAAGAACGCTTTGACATTCTCCAAAAATATGGCATGAAGCTGAATCCAAAGAACTACACTTTCGAAGTGGTGAGCGGTATGTTCTTAGGATACCTCATTACAAAGTGAGGAATCGAAGCAAACCCAGACCAGATAAAAGCTTTTCAATTGATGCCATTGCCGAGAACCAAGCATGAGATATAGAAACTAACTGGTCAAGTCTTCATGCTCAGTCGATTCATTGCCCGGTCTGTGAACAAATGTCTACCATTTTTTCAGTTGCTCAAGAAGAATATGAAGTTTGAATGGAACGAACGATGTGAAGCAGTGTTCTAGGAATTGAAGAGATATTTGACTACTCTGTCGGTCCTATCGAAGCCAAAAGATGGGGAGCCACTACACCTGTACTCAGCAGTAAGTTTAGCCCTTGTACAAGAAGAAGAAGCGATCCAAAAGCTAGTTTTCTTCAAAATCCACACTATGCTGGATGCTAAAACTAGGTACTTTGTCATTGAAAAGCTCAACCTTGCACTCGTCATGTAGGCTTGAGAGCTCTGTCTGTACTTTTAGGGCCACACTATTGTGGTGTTGTTGTCTTATCCAACGCAAGCTATTTTGCACAAACCAAACGTCTTAGGAAGAATGACGAAATGGGCAGTTAAATTGAAAGAGTTCAACATCGAGTATAGACCTCAAACATTGCTAAAAGCTCAGGTGCTTGCAAATTTTGTCACTAAATTGACGTATAAGCCTAAAGGACATGGGTCAAAGACATGGTCTGTGCAAGTTGATGGATCAAGCAATCAGAAGGGATCAGGAATAAGGGTGGTATTGAAGTCACCAATTGATGAAGAAATAGAATAGAGTTTTCAATTGAGATTTAAGGCAACCAACAATGAAGCAGAATACGAGGCTATGATTGTTCGTATAAGGCTATCTACCACAATGGGGGCTACCAAACTCGTTTTAGAAAGTGACTCCATTTTGGTCATTAACCAGATAAATAGAGAGTTTGAGGCCCAAGACGAGAAGATGCTTCTGTACCTAAGGATAGTCACTAAGCTCAAGACCTAGTTCGACCAGTTGGAAGTGAAATATATCTTGTAAGAATAGAACTCGAGAGCCGATGCACTCATCGATTTGGGATCTTTGGTCGAAGTCAGTGAGAGAAGAATAATCCCCTTAGAACTAATTGACAGCCTGAACATTAAGTTGGTCTAGGAGACGAATTATGTTAATCTAAGGGACGATTGGAGGACACCCATTGAGATGCATATATGCGACGGTTGGCTACCAGAAGATAAGTAGATGGCAAGAAAGATCAAAGTTCAAGCTGCAAGATACTGCCTGATCGATGGGAAACTTTATAGGCATTCTTTCACATGACCTTATCTTCACTGTCTTGGGAAGATGAGGTCAAGAAAGTCATTCAGGAAGTTCATGAAGGATCATGCAGTAACCATTCAGGGGGGTAGATCACTATGCAACAAAATTAAGAGGCAAGAGTTCTACTGGCCAACAATGTAAAGCAACTACGAGCGCTTCGCTCGCAAATTCGACAACTGTGACGACCCTCACTATGTGGCCGTCATTTAACTTAACGTGGTCGTAAACTTTAACATACTTAAGAATAAAGTACAAAAATTTTGAAATAATTTTTTTTTAAAATGGATTCTTGCTATCGAATCCTTGGCATAAAGCTTTAAAGGAAGTATTAATTGTTTTCCAAAACTTAGTAATAAATGAATTCTTGATAATAAAGAATTCTCAACGTGTAACTTTGAAAGATATAATAA
>CAMOHE010050862.1:50700-60886 GCA_946598075.1 Artocarpus hirsutus | reverse complement strand
CTATCGAATCCTTGGCATAAAGCTTTAAAGGAAGTATTAATTGTTTTCCAAAACTTAGTAATAAATGAATTCTTGATAATAAAGAATTCTCAACGTGTAACTTTGAAAGATATAATAATCATTTCTTAAAACTTAATTTCTTAAACTAAATATAATAACATAAATTTATCAACGTGATGATAGCGTAATAATAATAATTATGTTTTAACATAACCATAATTTCCAAAAGCATGATCCTTTACATAACTCATAACATTTATTTCTTGAAACATAACCATAGTAATTTCCTTGAACTTTTCAATTTAAACATAAGGATGCTTATTTAGCAACTATTACTTTAAGGACATTTCTCAATTTAAATAAAACTATTTTCAAAATAATTTTAAATTAAATATTAAAATAAAATCCCATTTAAGTGCTCTTTAAAACTTTCTTAAAAATCATTTATATATTTTACTTATAATTTAACATCTTAAACATAACATATTGATATCTTAAAAATTAATCTTTTCAGAGCTTATCATAATAATAATTACTTGGAACTCGTTTATTTAAACCGGCATAACAATAATAATTTTTGAAGCATATTCATCTAAACTTTCCTGAAAGTAAATTCCTAAAATCATATTCATAAAAATCATTACTTATTTTGGCATAAACTTATATAAACATTTTCTTATTATAAATGATCATATAATTTTCTCACTTGAAAACTTCACACATTTGTTGCATCAAACCTTCTTAAACTAGCCAAAACATAATTTCTTATAACTTAAACTTTTAAGTTTAAGATACTAATTTCTTAAAGCTTTTCCTTTAAATTTTCATAATAATTTCATAAAAACATATCCATAAAATTCATTTCTTAACATAACGTAAAACTTTATTAATTGTTTTTAATCCTAAATAAATTTATAATTTTCTTACTTAAATAGTTCATGTATTTGTTGCATTGTCTATTGCAACATTCTTAAACTTTAAAATCCTTTGAACCAAGGTTGAGTAAACACAAGCTCAGTTTTTAAAGCATAATTATGTAAATTATTTACTTATTTATGTACACATATTTTCATAAGTTATAAACATACGAGATTTTGTAAAATAAAACATACATAAATTCGTAAAATAATAATGCAGAAATATTACTTTGCGTAAGTGGTATCCATTCCTATCTTCACCATTCGTCTGTCGCTCACCATTGTCCATCAAGTGTCGCTGATAGGTTTTCTTACCTACAGCATGAACATACTTAAATGAGCTTTCGCTCAGCAAGTAGGAAATTAGTCTCGCAAAACGTAATTAAAAACCATTTTTATAAAAATATGCATTAGCGTTTTATGCTTGCTTATCAACTTGAATTATGCTTAATTATTTAAGCTGTAACTTATCTTCTTACTTTGGGCCCCGATGATTGTACCAGTTGCACGCGAGTCTTGGGAAGTTAGGGTTCGCAAGGTCCCAACAACACCAAGATTATTCATTTCTTTAACATGGAGCCTCCTCGTGGGTCAAAAGATTGGTACGACACCCTTGACTTGTCTTATAAGTTTCACTTGCATTATTGTGTGTATGCAGTATGACTTTTCACTACATTACATCACAATTATATAATTCTTGAATCTTAAATCATAATCATGCTTGACTTGAAGGTGATCAAACAATATAATTTAAATATTGCATACATCACACATTAATCATCACATCATCATCATGGCATTTCACATCATTTCATAACATAGCATATCACATCATAACATATAACAGTGTAATAAATCACTGATCATGCATTTTCATAAATTTTATGAAAATATTTAAAATTAATTTATTTTTAAAACTATTCATACTATAGGCGAGATTCCTACTTACCTGGACTCTGAGCTGAGCAGGTCCAATTGCATCTCGTTGTATCTACAGTCTACGCAGCATTCTCAGCAGTGCTCCTTGAGTGGCTGTGGATGGCTAGGAATGCTCCATGGAGATTTATTATTACTAAAAACATCATTCTGGACTCCGTTACTATAGTCTGGGCTACCTCAATCCGCGTGAAGTCGGTACCAGACGATTTTCACCTGAGTGAAATTAGCTCAAACGGAGGTCACCATCGCGTTTAGAGCGTCGAAATGAGTCAGGAGGTGGCCTCGGTTCTTCTATCAAAGGTCTGAAAGTGCAAGACCAGAGGTCTCCGGAGGCCAGCCGTCTGAGACAGTGCGTGGGGCGGCTCTGGTGACCGGACTAAGTTGAAAATTTGGGTTCTGCTAGTTGTTGACCTGCTGAGTACAATGGTATGCTCAATTTTAAGCAATTTAGCTTCGATCTACACGGATTTAGCTTGAAACTCTCGGATTCACGTGGGTGCTCGGGCGGTGGATCTCTGCCGGTGTTAGGCCCAAATTGACCTAGGCATTTTGATCTGCATTGGCCTCTGAGTATTTCCCCTCATTTGGTGCTCCTCAACGTGGCATGGAACAGCTGTTCCGTGGTGCTCATGGTGGCAGTAGACGACGGAGGTTGTTCTCCGTCGATCCGACGACATCTCGTGAAATTGAGAGCACGTACATGTTGCTCGTGCCCCTCTGACCATGATCGAAGCACCAATTCGGCTCACCGTCGACGAAAGCAGCAAAATCGATGACAAGCTGACGGTGAAAATTTGAGCAAATATGTCGGGCCTTTTCGGTGACTGTTGCCTGAAATTGACGGTTGGGCAAGCTTCCTCGTGCTTCATTGAGTGTTTTGCCTCAGCCAATTTTGGGGAAGGAGGTCGGGAAGTGCACAATCGGTGACTCCCACGGTGGCGCACGATGGTGTTCTTGGAACTCCGGCGTCAGGCTGCCATCTCCAGCAATTGATCGAGGGGTCTTGCTCACCGGAACCCTCTAAGTCAAATGGCATGGGCGGTGTGTCACAATGCCGTCGTGAACAGCGGCTTCGAGAGGTGGCACGGTGAAGAACAATGGCGGCTCTGGCAAGGCTTTTTTGGTGAGAGTCGTATCATAATATCGGTGTCATTCTCTTCGTCTCTTTATTCTGAGTCCGGTGACACCAAGATCGTGTCGATCGGAGCTCGGACGGAGGAATCACATCAAAAAAATAGCATTTTTTGACGGCTTCAACCGGCGCATGTGGCTTCCTCCAGCGGTGTTATGGACGGCACAGCATGTCGTTGGAACCAGCTTGACGAGAGCTTTCCAATGGTATGGGTGGTGTCAAAAATGGAGGTCGGATCTTGGACTGAGTTTGAGGAGAGAGAGAGTAGAGAGAGAAAGTAGAGAGAGAGAGAAAATGAGTTGATTAATTGGCCAGATTTTTTTTTTTTTGGTCATGTATTTATAGATAACTTTGTATCTACACAGTCTAAACTGTGTTGTGTCGGGCGGATCAAATTTGATCTGTGAACTTACATTTTCTGTAACTATAATTGTACTTGTAAAAACTGTAACTTATTTGCACTTTGAAGATAATCACATAAATTTTCAATTCTCTGGTTGTATTATTGTGTTGCTGAAATATTCATTTTGACATAGAAATCATTTTCATAAATTTATCCATACTATATGGATTTTGTGATTTAATTTTAAAACAATAAACTTTAATAAATTTGTCTTCAAAATCGATGATTAATTATTTTCACAACTATATACATATATATATATATATATGCATATATGTATATGAATTCTTAGAAAGATATTGTGCATTTAACTTTGCTCAATATAATTATTGATATATATATATATATTTTTAACCTTTGAAACTTTAAAAATGTAATTTTAAAACATTTATTTTTCATTAACAATTTTCATATTGTAAACTTCAAATTTCATTATAAAAACAATAGTTGAAATTTCATAAAAGTTATGTAAATTAAATTGACTATCTAAAAGTCAATTAAATTTAGAATTCTAAATTTTACACAATTTTGTGCTTCACAAACTACTTCTTGTAAAGAGCCATTTATAGGTCCGCATCTTAGCAATAAATCAACATTTGTGGACCCTATTAATGCCCTTCTTCTTCTTTACTACTATTATTTTGACAATTGATATTATTATTATTGTCATTATTATTACAACAATAATAATAATAACGTTACATAATTATTAATGTGTATTGTAACTAACTATACATATTTAAAACGTTGGAATTTTTGCATCTTTGAACTTGGTGCTCACCATTTTTAATTGTGGTATGGAGCTCATGATCACTATTAATCTGGGTTTCTTTTACTAAACTGCTATCATATAGGAATTTCCACATAATCTTAGTAAGTTAGAAATTTCACTTTTGCCAAATAACATCATCTCTTGGCTCATGCATGAAATTAATAAATCATAAACTCTTGGTTTAGCACATTGAATAATTATTTTTAATTATTTTAATGTATTATCATAACATTACATTGTTACATATTTAATAAATAAAGCACATAAATTTATGCATTTACAACATTATTTATCTCTAAGGTCTTACGGCTAGTAAAACCTTCAAATTTACGTATTAATAAACTTAAAACTTGTACTTTCTCAAGTACTTAGCTAAGTCATGAGAGAAAACCCTTAATTAGTCATAGTTATTAATGTTTGAATTTTTCGGGTCATTACAATCTACCCACCTTATAGAATTTTCGTCCTCAAAAATTGAGGTAAACTAGAGGTATCCTTATGGCTTCGTATCCTAATCTCATGGAGTTTTTCTTTCTTTTGGCAACTTTGCCCCAAAATCTTGATATATAAGTTTGTCCTTGCTTCTTCAATCTATTTTTTCTCTTGTTTCAAGACTTGTACTTATTATATTTCGCATCTTAGGTTACGTATTTGTATCTAGATCATGGTCTGGTACATAGAAACTGGCCAAAAGTTCATCTTTTTATCGCTTAATCTATAGGTTTTATCATCTAGTCATCCCATACTAGTGATAATGACTGTTTAAAACATGTTTATCTACTTGTTTAAACTCTTCTAAGAGTTCATAACGTTTAAGCTTATCCTTTCATATCTCTCTTGAACTTGTCTTGCCACTCCTTGAGGTGTAAGGAAAAGGAAATTCATTCCCATTTTTCATATCTATAGGGTCTCTCTTAGTTTTGCTCATGTGACCTTTATGTTGGTCATGGGAAATTTACTAGTTTCTACTTGATCGTCTATATCATTCTGATGATTTCTAATTGAAATAAGCGTGTCTTATAGTAATTTCTTCTGGTTTCTTAAAAGCAAATAGGAGATTTTATCTTTCTCCTGACAGAAATTTTTGCTGTGATACTATATAAAGGGGTGTATTATATCCCTGAACATATGGAGATCGTACCCTAGATTCCCTTAGGAGGGCTTATTCTAGACATTTCAACATACCATCGTGACATATAGGGGTAACAGATTCTCATAGTGTATGAAATCGTACTATCGATTCCCTTTACTTGTACTTACTCTAGGATCTGTGACAGGCTACCATAGCATATTATAAAAACTTCAATAGTTTTATGGTTCTCATGGCCTATTTATGGGTAAAAGATCATTATAGGTCTAAATCTCATGCTATCGAGTGGGATATGCTCTTTTAAAAGAGTAAAACTATACTGTCTCCTTTAACCTGTAAGAGGTTTGTTCGAGTCTTGTCTATGTTCTACCCATCTTGGGATTGGAATTCTACTCGTTTGAGCATCTATTTTCATAGAAAATCGTTTCATTCTAGCCTTGACTATCCCACTTGTTCAATGGTATAATCATGTATGTGCCATCTTACTATATTTTAAAATTCATAATGCTTATCTCTCATTCGGGGTTCTAATCAATCTTGTTTCCACTATGGAAACATTCATGATGTGTCTTAACCTTCTCTACACATGGATTTCGTGTCTATAGTTGGCTATGTGTTCCTTCTCTTTAGGCCACATTAGTGCCCTTTATCATTCTAAGGCTTCCTCACTATTTCTATGAAAGGTCATGTATGTGTGCGTATATATATATATATATATGTATTATTATTATTAATATTATAACTTTCTAAAATATGAAAGTCATTTTCATTTTAATAAAACCACTTTTGTCTCATCAAAACATTTCATAAACTCCTATTTACTTTGTGAAAATAGTAGTAATAATTGGTTAAACACTTTTTTTTTTGGCAATTTAAATCAAATTTCAAACTTGACAAAATTTTGTGCTTTTTAAGAGTAAGGACCCAAACATGTTTATAATAAAAGAAAAAGCTGTTCATGGGTCCTATTTAATCCATAAGTACTTTTAGTATAATATTGATCTCAAGTTGTCAGAACCTTTAACTTAACATGGATGGTCCCTATCTTGGAACTTACTTCTTCCTCAAGGATTTGACCATTACATTCTTTAACTTGATTGGTTCATGACAATAAAAGAGTTCATATTATACTCGTGAAAATTATAAAAATGGCTTATAGTAAGGGTATTCGTTGGAAAACGCAAGTTGCAATTTTTACATCAAATAAACTTGAACAAATGCTTTTAAAATATACTATGTTCAAGTGACGTGATGGGGTATACTTATAGGTCATTAGTTTTGATGGTTAATATTTTATTAGGAAGAAATCTATTGGTTTTTAATGTTCATCTATCCTTTAGATGAACAATCTGGGCTGGACACCTATTCTTATGACCTTACTCGAGGTATGTGTCTTACTGTATCATGATAATTCTAATGAGGTATGTGTCTTACCTTACTGTATCATAATAATTATAACGTGTTAATCCGTGTCAATATAGCTATATATATATGTATATATATTAGCCATATATTATAACTTGTCAAATGGCAAATCCTGTCGGTTCTATCGTGATTGACAGGGCGATAAGTCTTACTTATCTATCGTGCCATTTCTAATGTTGAGACGTGCCTATAAAACTATCCTCCAATGCGCTACTTTACTTGGTGGACACTACATGTGTCATCCTCCCTATATACCATCTCTAATCTTTATATTAGTGCACCTTTCTATCTGTTGTCTGAAAGGGCGTATAAATGGCCCTTAAATCGCCGTTATGTCCCAAGCCTTGACATCTTACTCTTAAGCTTTATAATCATATGTCTAGACGTCATCAGCTCTTTAATTCTTACTGTCTATACTCTTATCAAGGAGGTCTCATTGATGTTCTCGAAAGAGGACTATCCCCTTATGTCTATCGTTTCTGAAGGGACGTGCTACAACTTCGTAGCCTCAGCTTTAGAAGTCTTTTGCTAAGAGTCTTGAAAAATTTTGCTATTAGGCTGACGTCATGGTTGGGCTTATTTTGCGTGCTACACACACTTATGTATATATATATATTATATATTAATGAAAATAACTTAGGAACACTCCGACCATTGGCAACATAACTAAGTTCTTCTTAAAAGGTTGAGTGATACTCTCATTAATATACTCTACCACCAGTTCTAGAGGATTCCTCCTCAATATGGCATGTCTTAGCTGGTCAAAGGGTTTTTATTATCCCTATGCCCGTATTTTGTAGCATCTGTTTCTAGTAAAGGTTCGGTGTTTGATTCAAGGGTCTTTGATCTTGCTTATTCCAAGAATCTTGTCTTATCTAAAGACTTCGTTAACTAAGGGGGGACCACTTCCACTTGAGATGGTCTTCTTAGCTTAGTTACTTGGATTTTGAAAGCTTACTGTTGTAGCTAAGAATCTTATATTTGCTATCTTAAGCAGACATCTTTATCTACCTGCTTTAAATTGGTTCTTTGGATGTTGATGACTAAAGGTCATTTAACAACATGGCAGGCTGTGTTTTTGAAAGAACAAATCTATCTGCTTATCTTAAACTAGGCTCTCTGGTTGTTGATGACTAAATGTCATCGAATCATAAGATGGACTGTATTCTTTTGTTTAGAAATTCCTATTAGTTTCCCTTTGTTATGGTGCCTTTATCGGAGTTTTTATAACTCTATTATAGGGGTTTAGATTTTGAACCATCTTGTAGTCTGCTCCTCTCCTATTTCTTAATCTTGTATATTAATGACCATACATTGTCATTCTTATTCTCTTCTAATATCCTTGTGATGTTACTTACATCTCTTGGGTAGGTGGAAGCAACTTTACTTCGTCAATTTCTACTTAACGTGATCTTAACTTTTTATAGGATGGTGTTCGACTGATCCACATAACTCATTTATTGTTTATTCTTTTTCCAACATATATGTATATATCTTATCTATGGGCTGCGGAGGGGAACGTTTCATCCTGAAATCACTATTGTGGAGTCTGTTTGGTCGGTTACTAATTTAGAACTAACCACCCATAGACAGTCTGTGACATCGAGGAAGTTCTTTTCTTATACCTTGAACTTCTACTTATATCCAATTTCTTTTAAGGATCTATATGTTTATCCTTACCGAACGATGATTCTATGGAATCTATTATTTTATCGTAATTTAAGACGTTAAGTCCTTAATGGGTTCCTTAAGGGTTTAATCATGCACAATTTGTATGCATTTCATGGTATTTATAAGCTATGTCATATTTATGATATAGATTACAACAACAATCATAGCATTCATATGCATATCATTCTTATACATCATATTCATAAACATTTCATACTTTCACATGTCATGCTTTCACGTTCTATTCATACTCATGTCATGCATATTCTTACCATACATATGCATAACGTTCATACTTTCATGTCATGGAGTTGCTATACATTTTTTTCTTCTACTAGCAACTATTTCATATTATTTTCATAAGTCACATTGCATTCATAATGCATACAATAATCATAATTTGTAGCATTCATACATATAACAATTATACTTTCATATCATGAATTGCTAAACCCGTTCTTTGTTAGCAATCTTTGCACATCATAGACCGTTGCTGAGATCGAGACCTTACTCGCCTCTAGCAAGTCACATAATGTGTAGTTCTTCTTGTCAAAAACTTTTATTGTTCATACATAGATCTTATTTTGTATACCATACGTATACTTGCTCAATTATATGGCGTGCCTCATTACTAGCCTCGTAGTGGTACTATGCTTATTTATTGTTTTACGCCATCTCTAAATCAGATATTGATGTCCTCGTTAATGGTCCAGGCTGGGAAATTCTTTCTGACTAAATACTCGTTCGTGGTCCGAAGACATGTCTGGACATCCTTGCCTTTGGTGGTAATTCTTTAAGGAAGACTACGTTCTTGCGTCCCTTGCGTGTCCTATTTGTGACTTCTTTTATTCTAGTGGCAAAATGTAGAGTGTTGTCTATCCACCTGTTGAATCGGCTCTTATGAGGATCTGCTTATATGCTGTATGAGGGGTGGCTTTGATTATGGGTTGGTAATTAAGCTGTGAAGAACTTGCGGCTTCTTTTCTTTTCTGTGACGTAACCACCTTGATCGTAGCTCCATATTTAATATAGTGGAATAAGGGATAAAATACAAATAAAAAGCAAGTCTTGATAAAGAGAGGAAAGAAGTTTAGAAAATAACTGTTTTATTGTTATTTTAAATTTAGATTTTTTTTAATATAATAGTTGAAAACATTACATTAAAATTAATGCGATTTATTAATCATCTTTTTTTTTTTTTAATTCGAAGGAGTTTCTATGGAATCTCTAGATCCTCTGTTGACTTGTTAATCTACCTCTTCCGTGGTTGTGATTCCGGATATTATTGCTTGTATTTGCACTGTGCGTGTCGACCATTTCTAAGTGTTAGTTCCAGCATTTACGTGATTCTAGGAGTTATCCTGCTTGCTTAGAAAGTTGGCTCCCAATACCGCTTCTCGTGATTTGAGGCGTCTTGATGGCTAAACTTGACGTTGGACCATGTAAGGGTATCTAAAATCGTGTTTGCATATCGATAACTTGATTGCCGTTACATGAAAATCGACACTTATCATTTAGCGTAACTTATCTTAACATTTAATTTACATAACTTACTTGGACAAAGGCAAAGCAGGTGCGTGACGACGTGAAGTAGGATGGCAGGATACCGGCTCTGATACCAACTGTGACGACCCTCACTACGTGGCCGTCACTTAATTTAGCGTGGTCGTAAACTTTAACATACTTAAGAATAAAGTACAAAAATTTCAGAATAATTTTTTTTTTAAATGGATTCTTGCTATCGAATCCTTGGCATAAAGCTTTAAAGGAAGTACTAATTGTTTTCCAAAACTTAGTAATAAATGAATTCTTGATAATAAAGAATTCTCAACGTGTA
>CAMOHE010050862.1:12713-50680 GCA_946598075.1 Artocarpus hirsutus | reverse complement strand
AAAGAGAGGAAAGAAGTTTAGAAAATAACTGTTTTATTGTTATTTTAAATTTAGATTTTTTTTAATATAATAGTTGAAAACATTACATTAAAATTAGTGCGATTTATTAATCATCTTTTTTTTTTTTTTTTGAAATCTGAAGGAGTTTCTGTGGAATCTCTAGATCCTCTGTTGACTTGTTAATCTACCTCTTTCGTGGTTGTGATTCTGGATATTATTGCTTGTATTTGCACTCTGCGTGTCAACCATTTCTAAGCATCAGTTCCAGCATTTACGTGATTCTAGGAGTTATCTTGCTTGCTTAGGAAGTTGGCTCCCAATACCGCTTCTCGTGATTTGAGGCGTCTTGATGGCTAAACTTGACGTTGGACCATGTAAGGGCATCTAAAATCGTGTTTACATATCGATAACTTGATTGCTATTACATGAAAATCGACACTTATCATTTAGCGTAACTTATCTTAACATTTAATTTACATAACTTACTTGGACAAAGGTGAAGCAGGTGCGTGACGACGTGAAGTAGGATGGCAGGATACCGGCTCTGATACCAACTGTGACGACCCTCACTACGTGGCCGTCACTTAACTTAATGTGGTCATAAACTTTAACATAACTTACATGAAAATTGACACTTATCATTTAGCGTAACTTATCTTAACATTTAATTTACATAACTTACTTGGACAAAGGTGAAGCAGGTGCGTGACGACGTGAAGTAGGATGGCAGGATACCGGCTCTGATACCAACTGTGACGACCCTCACTACGTGGCCGTCACTTAACTTAATGTGGTCATAAACTTTAACATACTTAAGAATAAAGTACAAAAATTTCAGAATAATTTTTTTTTTAAATGGATTCTTGCTATCGAATTCTTGACATAAAGCTTTAAAGGAAGTACTAATTGTTTTCCAAAACTTAGTAATAAATGAATTCTTGATAATAAAGAATTATCAACGTGTAACTTTGAAAGATATGATAATCATTTCTTAAAACTTAATTTTGTAACCCGAATATAATAACATAAATTTATCAACGAAATGATAACGTAATAATAATAATTACGTTTTAACATAACCATAATTTCTAAAAGCATGATCCTTTACATAACTCATAACATTTATTTTTTGAAACATAACCATAGTAATTTCCTTGAACTTTTCTTTTTAAACATAAGGATGCTTATTTAGCAACTATTACTTTAAGGACATTTCTCAATTTAAATAAAACTATTTTCAAAATAATTTTAAATTAAATATTAAAATAAAATCCCATTTAAGTGCTCTTTAAAACTTTCTTAAAAATTATTTATATGTTTTACTTATAATTGAACATCTTAAACATAACATATTGATATCTTAAAAATTAATCTTTTCAGAGCTTATCATAATAATAATTACTTAGAACTCGTTTATTTAAACCAGCATAATAATAATAATTTTTGAAGCATATTCATCTAAACTTTTCTAAAAGTAAATTCTTAAAATCATATTCATAAAAATCATTACTTATTTTGGCATAAACTTGTATAAACATTTTCTTATTATAAATGATCATATAATTTTCTCACTTAAAAACTTTATACATTTGTTGCATCAAACCTTCTTAAACTAGCCAAAACATAATTTCTTATAACTTAAACTTTTAAGCTTAAGATACTAATTTCTTAAAGCTTTTCCTTTAAATTTTCATAATAATTTCATAAAAACATATCCATAAAATTCATTTCTTAACATAACGTAAAACTTTAATAATCGTTTTTAATCCTAAATAAATTTATAATTTTCTTACTTAAATAGTTCATGTATTTGTTGCATTGTCTATTGCAACATTCTTAAACTTTAAAATCCTTTGAACCAAGGTTGAGTAAACACAAGCTCAGTTTTTAAAGCATAATTACGTAAATTATTTACTTATTTATGTACACATATTTTCGTAAGGTATAAACATACAAGATTTCGTAAAATAAAACATACATAAATTCGTAAAATAATAATGCGGAAATATTACTTTGCGAAGCGGTATCCATTCTCATCTTCACCATTTGTTCGCCGCTCACCATTGCCCATCAAGTGTCATTGACAGGTTTTCTTACCTACAGCATGAACATACTTAAATGAGCTTTCACTCAGCAAGGAGGAAATTAGTCTCGCAAAACGTAATTAAAAACTATTTTTATAAAAATATACATGAGCATTTTATGCTTGCTTATCAACTTGAATTATGCTTAATTATTTAAGCTATAACTTATCTTCTTACTTTGGGCCACGGTGATTGTACCAGTTGCGTGTGAGTCTTAGGAAGTTAGGGTTCGCGAGATCCCAACGACACCAAGATTATTCATTTCTTTAACATGGAGCCTCCCCGTGAGTCGGGAGGTTGGTACGATACTCTTAACTTGCCTTATAAGTTTCACTTGCATTATTGTGTGTATGCAGTATGACTTATCACTACATTACATCACAATTTCATAATTCTTGAATCTTAAATCATAATCATGCTTGACTTGAAGGTGATCAAACAATATAATTTAAATATTGCATACATCACACAATAATCATCACATCATCATCATGGCATTTCACATCATTTCATAACATAGCATATCACATCATAACATATAACAGTGTAATAAATCACTGATCACGTATTTTCATAAATTTTTGAAAATATTTAAAATTATTTATTTTTAAAACTATTCATACTATAGACGAGATTCCTACTTACCTGGACTCTAAGCTAAGTGGGTCTAGTTACATCTCGCTATATCTACAGTCTACGTAGCATCCTCATGCTCCTCGAGTGGCTGTGGATGGCTAGGAATGCTCCATGGAGATTTATTATTGCTGAAAACATCATTCTGGACTCCGTTACTACAGTTTGGGTCGCCTTGATCCGTGTGTAGTTGGTACTGGACGATTTTCATCGGAGTGGAATTAGCTCGAACAAAGGTCACCATCGTGTTCAGAGCATCAAAACAGAGGTGGCCTCGGTTCTTCGATCGAAGGTCTGAAAGTGCAAGACTGGAGGTCGCCAGAGGTCAGCCGTCCACGGCAGTGCATGGGGCTACTCCGGTGACCAGACTGGGCTGAAAATTTGTGTTCTGCTAGTTGTTGACCTGCTGAGTACAATGGTATGCTCAATTTTAAGCAATTTGGCTTTGATCTACACGAATTTAGCTGAAAACTCTCGTATTCATGTGGGTGCTCGGGCGGCCGATCTCTGCCGGTGTTAGGCCCAAATTGACATGGGCGTTTTGATCTGCGTTGGCCTCTGAGTATTTCCCCTCATTTGGTGCTCCTCAACGTGGCATGAAACGGTGGTTCCGTGGTGCTCACGGTGGCAGTAGACGACGGAGGTTGTTCTTCATCGATCCGACGACATCTCGTGAAATTGAGAGCACGTACATGTTGCTCGTGCCCCTCTGACCGTGATTGAAGTGCCAATTTGGCTCACCGTCAACGGAAGCAGCAAAATCGACGACAAGCTGACAATGAAAATTTGAGCAGATCCATCGGGCCTTTCTGGTGACTGTTGCCTGAAATTGATGGTTGGGCAAGCTTCCTCGTGCTTCACTGAGTGTTTTGCCCCAGCCAATTTTGGGGAAGGAGGTCGGGAAGTGCATGATCGGTGATTCCCATGGTGGCATACGGCAGTGCTCTTGGAACTCCAACATTGGGTTGCCATCTCCAAGAATTGA
Organism: Artocarpus hirsutus; assembly: GCA_946598075.1. Classification (NCBI taxonomy): domain Eukaryota; kingdom Viridiplantae; phylum Streptophyta; class Magnoliopsida; order Rosales; family Moraceae; genus Artocarpus; species Artocarpus hirsutus. The sequence goes on along the minus strand of CAMOHE010050862.1, from coordinate 46,978 downwards.
TCGAGGGGTCTTGCTCACCGGAACCCTTTGAGTCAAATGGCATGGGAAGTGTGTCACAACGCTGCCGTGAACGGCGGCATTGAGAGGTGGCACGATGATGAACAACGGCAGTTATCGGTGCCATTCTCTTCGTCTCTTCGTTCTGAGTCCGTTGACACCAAGATCGTGTCGATCGGAGCTCGGACGAAGGAGGAATCACGTCGAAAAGATAGCGTTTTTTGGCGGCTTCAACCGGCGTGTGTGGCTTCCTCCGGCGGTGTTGTGGACGGCACATCATGTCGTTGGAACTAGCTCGATGAGAGCTTTCTAATGGAATGGGTGGTGTCAAAAATGGAGGTCGGATCTTGGACTAAGTTTGAGGAGAGAGAAAGTAGAAAGAGAGAGAAAATGAGCTGATTGATTGGCCAGATTTTTTTTTTTTTGGTCATGTATTTTTAGACAACTTTGTATCTACATAGTCTAAACTATGTTGTATCAGGCAGATCAAATTTGATCCGTGAACTTAAATTTTCTGTAAATATAATTGTACTTGTAAAAACTGTAACTTATTTGCACTTTGAAAATAATCACATAAATTTTCAATTCTCTTGTTGTATTATTGTGTTGCTGAAATATTCATTTGACATAGAAATCATTTTCATAAATTTATCCATACTGTATGGATTTTGTGATTTAATTTTAAAACAATAAACTTTGATAAATTTGTCTTTAAAATTGATGATTAATTATTTTCACAACTATATACATATATATATATATATATATGCATATATGTATATGAATTCTTAGAAAGATATTGTGGATTTAACTTTGCTCAATATAATTATTGATATGTATATATATATTAACCTTTGAAACTTTAAAAATGTAATTTTAAAACATATATTTTTCATTAACAACTTTCATATTGTAAACTTTAAATTTCATTATAAAAACAATAGTTGAAATTTCATAAAAGTTTTGTAAATTAAATTGACTATCTAAAAGTCAATTAAATTTAGAATTCCAAATTTAGCACAGTTTTGTGCTTCACAAACTACTTCTTGTAAAAAGCCATTTATGGGTCCGCATCTTAACACTAAATCAACATTTGTGGACCCTATTAATGCCCTTCTTCTTCTTTACTACTATTATTTTGACAACTGATATTATTATTAGTGTCATTATTATTACAACAATAATAATAACCTTACGTGATTATAAATGTGTATAGTAATTAACTATACATATTTAAAACATTAGAATTCTTGAATCCTTGAACTTGGTACTCATCATTTTTAATTGTGGTATGGAGCTCATGATCACTATTAATCTGGGTTTCTTTTACTGAACTGCTATCATATAGGAATTTTCACATAATCTTAGTAAGTTAAAAATTTCACTTTTGCCAAATAACATCATCTCTTGGCTCATGCATGAAATTAATAAATCATAAACTCTTAGTTTAGCACATTAAATAATTATTTTTAATTATTTTATTATACTATCATAACATTACATTATTACATGTTTAATAAATAAAGCACATAAATTTGTGCATTCACAACATTATTTATCTTTAAGGTCTTACAACTAGTAAAACCTTCAAATTTGCATATTAATAAACTTAAAACTTGTACTTTCTCAAGTACTTAGCTAAGTCATGAGGGAAAATCCTTAATTAGTCATAGTTATTAATGTTTGAATTTTTGAGTCATTACAACAACTGCCAAAAGCACGCTCCTACTATTCACCAACCAGCTAAAGAACTCTCCTCGATCAGTTTGCACTACCCATTCACGAAGTATTCAATGGATGTGGTTGGGACGTTTCCTCCAGCTCCAAGACAAGTCAAGTATTTGCTCGTCTTTGCAGATTATTTCTCCAAATGAGTCGAAGCCAAAGCATTTACAGACGTTAAAGAGCAAGATGTAGAAAGGTTCATTTAGAGAAACATTATCTGTCGATTTAGTGTTCCAAGGGAGATCATCATCGATAACGGCTCCCAATTTATTTCCTCATCCTTCAAGAAATTTTGTCACGATTGGGACATTATTTTGAGCTTCTTAACACCTAGGTACCTGTAAGGAAAAGGCCAGGCAGAAGCACCGAATAAGACGATCATGAAGAACCTAAAAAAGAAACTGGAGGCTAGAAAAGGACGTTGGGTCAAGGAACTCTCGATGGTGCTTGGGTCTATCGAACGACTCCAATAAGGGTGACTGGCGAATCCCTTTTTTCGCTTGTGTATGGAATGGAGGCTATCATACCTGCCAAGGTAGTCGCTCGAGACCTTCGAGTTGATTACTCGCTCCTTAACGAAGCAAAAAAATGATGAAATGATGCATGATGCATTGGATCTGATAGACGAGATAACATACAAAGCCTTTTATCGCATCGGATGTTACCAACAGGCAGCCTCCAGGTACTACAATTGGAAGGTAAAAATTAGGAGATTCCAGGAGGGAGAACTCGTACTAAGAAAAGTTTTTCAAAATATGAGGGAAGCAAACGTTGGGAAATTGGCAGCTAACTGGGAAGACCTTTATCGAGTTCAATCTGTCGTCCGATATGGTGTATATAAGTTGGAAAAATTGGACGGATCAACCCTTGCTAAGAGCTAGAATGCACTTCATTTAAGGAAGTATTACGTGTGACATTTACAAGTGTTATCCTTTATTTTATCCTTTTTTTGTAATTAAACTACATTTGGCCTGATCCCTACACATATGGGTATGTAGGCAGCTCGTGGACTATAAACGAGTGTAGCCACTTTATTAATTCAATTTTTATTCTCCCACGTTCATTGCCAAATTCTTAGGCTAAACTCACTGACGATCTTCATGGCCACTTTGGACTCGACCAATTTGATCCTAACGCTTTTGCATTCCCATCTTTATGGCCACATCAAACTTGACTAGTTCGATCTGAACGCTTTTGCATTGCCAATTTTATGGCCTTTAGACTTGACCATATCTGAACATTGTCACATTGCCATCTTTAAATGCTCCTGCGTTGTCATTTTTATTGCTTTTAGACTCAACAAGCTCGATCCAAACTTACTAGCGTCGCTATCTTTATGGTTTAGACTTGACCTGCTTGATTCGAACAATTTTGTATTTCTGCTTCGCTGGACCCATGGACTTAATCAATTCGATCGAAAACCGGCCCTCGTTGAACAAACTAGTGTCATAATCGAGGCTCAATCGATAATGTGAATTCGATCAGCACTCCCTAAGTTCAATCCCATATTGCCATTTTCATGGCACTGAATTCGATTAACTCTTAGTTCGATCTCACATCGTCATCTTATTGACTCAACGCCATGCTAGATCCGATTGACTCTCCTAGAGTCTGATCTCAAATCACCATCTGCATGGCTCTAACAGCTCAGTTTGATATTACATTGATCCTTTTGGATCCAATTGGTCATTTCAAGTTATCACACATTGTTAGTTTGATTGCTTTTAATTCATTTAAATCACTAAGTGTTTGATCGCCACATACATTATATAAAAAGAGTGAGTAGTCTGAAGTTGAATTTGTGAAGTTAAAATTGAGATTGAAGGTTTTTTTGGAGAAATAAAACGTTCGATACAAACAAAGCAAATAGAGTATAGCAGTTCAAACATAAAACAGTAACATTTCTCTTAAGAATCTCCTCTTTCAGCAAGTTGAACATTTTCGCCTTTAGTTAGCTTGACAATTAGTGGCACCATGACTTCATCACTCGACGTCGGAATGGTACTTGGCTCGGGAGTGGTAGGATCAACAAGGACATCCTGGCGGGCTGATTCACCTTTTTCGATGACCTGAACATCTGAGTCACCCTGTGACAATAGTTCTTGCAATTCCTTGATCTCTTCATCAATAGCTTTGGCGCTAAGTTGGCCTGACTTGAATTCTAATAAGGCTTTGAGTCATGCCTTGAAAGAGGAAGTGCCGTGGACGCCAAGCAGCTGCTCCTTGATTTCTTGAATATCTTTGTCTTTTGTAGCCATTGTCTTCTTCAGGTCATCAACTTCTTCCATGGAAAGTCGAAGGCTACTAGCCAAGCTCAGCACCTTTTTGTTCGATCTATTCAATGCGTTAGCCGCATCATTTAGCTCCTTTTGCTTGCCATCTCTCTCGGTTTTTACCTTCCTGAGCTCTTCTTCGAGCTCCTTATTTTTTAGAAGTTCCTACTTGTATTTGTGAGCAGCTTTGTTCGTAAAGAGATTGTGAAGCAAAAGAGCCTGTGTTGTGAAATATCAGTATAAAACGATACAAATGAAGACAACTAGATTGAACGTGATTTGGCAATTTACTTGTCCCATAGCCGTGGCCGATTCGTTATAAAGCCAAGCAAATGGCTTTCCATCAAGAAGTTCATCGTCTTTGTTGAAGTAAAAATTTATGGCTGCTCTTGTCGCCGTCTCTTTATCTTGAATAACTTGCGTCTTTTAGGACGTCAAGGGTTTTCTCAGGGACCCTAGGTTCAACGTCCCTGGTCGAAGCTGAAGGCTGTCCACCCTTCGTTTTCTTCAACGGTGGGGGTTGTATGTCAAAGGGAGGAGGTGGAGGAAGATCGAACAAAGCAGTTGGAGTAGTCACCTCTTTCGATACTGATGGCTCACCAGTATTGCTCCTTTTTTTCACTGCTTTGTATGCAGATTTTTTCTTTCGCATCTCTCCAATTGAGGGCAGTGTTACCTTCATAGCTGACAATGTAGCTTCTGCGAGATGAACGTCTTCGTCAGATAGATGGGTAATATATTTGGATAGACCATACAGCCATTGAAGTGCACCACGACATAAAAGACCGAATCGACTCGTTTTGGAAATCAAATAGGAATATCTGTTGGGATTTTTTTGAAGTACTTCTAAATCAACGACTTCCCAAGTCGATCGGGTTGCAAGATTTTAGCCCAAGTCTAACCTTTTAAAGTAAGCAGTGCATTCAACCTCGCTTGGAACCTCTCGCTAATTGGAGCTGGGTGATTTAGCTCATAATCTGTAAGGGAAGACAGTACTTGAGATCAGTTGGAATTATTTCTTGAAATAAATGCAAGTATTGAGGCTTACCAAAGTGACCAAAAGCAAATGGAAAGAGAAATAGAGTAGTCAGCTCGAAAGAATCGCAGTTGATCGACATAAAGAAGTATCTTTCTTCCTAATGTCTAACTGCGTTAACAAATTTTGTTATGAGTTGCTTCGACTGCCAGTACACGAAGTAGAAGTGACCTAAGTTTTTGTTGTTTGGCTTTAAGTAATAGCATCGAATAAAATCGTAAATATGGAAGTTGATCCTAGCCTCTTTGATTAGAACCATCAGGGCTATCAGTAACTGAATTCTGTTCAGCATTAGCTAAGTCATGGAGATGTAGAAGTGACCAACAATCTCCATCATGAACTCAAGGATCGGTAGTCAAAGACCGAGCTCAAACATTTGGTGTACACACAGAACCAGTTATCATTTTACGTGTCAACTTGTTCGCCAGGGTAGGGTAGTCAAATTTCTATCGAAGATAGGATCCCATACTTTGATCTTATCGTTTGTAAATCTCCCTTTGTCAAGACAGACTCTAGGTTCTTCGTAAAAAAGGACACTCCTTTGGTTGGAGAACTATACTTTCTTTTTTCGAGCGATTCGATTTGATCTCCCTTTATAAAGGGACTCGCTAGCTGGCTTCGCTCTATCCTAGGGTTTGTTGCTTCTTCGCTAGTCCCAGCATCAACAATTCTGGCACCTGATTCAATCATGGACTATTGACGAATCATTTCATCGATTTCCCTTTCGTCATTACTCGACCAAGGGTCCTCGTCGCTGCTGGAGCTTGAATCAATAATAACCGCCTTTGACATTCTTACGAAAATAGGTTTACCAAAGGAGATCTAGGGTTTTGAAGATCAAAAGGCCTAAGAATCCTAAAATCTAGGAATGTCTCAATACTTCGTGGGTGTTCTAAACTCGCAACAGCCAAACAAGGCTAGCAATTGCTAATTTTCTTAGAAAATGAGGTGTATTTTGTATCAAAATGCTCAAAATTAGAAGAAAAATAAGATTACGAAAAGAAAATTGCAAGAAAATTAGAAGAAAAGAAGCAAATCTTGCCTAGAAATCACTAAGAAACTCTGAGGAAACAAGGAGAAATCCACCTCGAGTTCAAAGAGAGAGAAGTGAAATGAAGAGGAGAGGAAAAATGTGAGTTATATATTACCCAAAGGTGTCTAATTGATGGTTAAGATCAATTCAAAACCATTTGATCCAAAGGCTATGATTTCACGGCTTTTCGAATTGCCGCTCAAATTGAGGCAGCATCCTTTCGAATCAGACGCATACGTCAGCGTTGTAGAGATATTTTGAAGCTTGCCAATCGCGTAATGACACATGTTACAAGTAATTGAGTATAGCAATTTTTTGAGAAAAGGTAATGATTTAAGCATAGATGCAAGATATCAATCAAGGTGACGTGTTGTCGGACTAGAATCTGACCTTTAATCACTCCTATAGTCAATTACATCGACTAAGGAGTGGGGGGCTAACTGTTGGGGTGTAATTTAGTTAGGCCTAAATTGCCGACAGGCCCAGGCAGCCCAATGTTGAAACTAATCGAATGGATCGAATAGAATCAACTGATTGAAGTCCAATCGAATTGATGATTCGTATGGTTCGATTGGTTCGATTCTCGTGCATGGTAAGAGGCATTCGGCTTACTTGCCTGCTCGAGTGAATTCGTTCTTGTTTTCAAGTCTTCATTCAATCGGATCGGTCACTACGAGTTAACAGTTATTAGCACGAACTGACGGTTACAACACGTCTAGTCATGGACCGAACCATGGAGAGGCATGATTCTTGCAGCCTATCACAAATCAACATGTGTCCTACTATTACAGCTATTTGCAGTGCATTGTCCCATTCCGCCAGACGGTTGGGAGCCACGATTCCTCCTTATTTCTATATAAAGGGATGGTTGTTTCATTGTACGATAGAAAAAATATAGAAACCTTACCCAATTGCTTTCCCATCTCTTTCTGTTCTCTTGTAATTTGTACCCAGAATTTTATAGTACATTATAGTATATGTAGCTTTATTAACAAAATGAACCACTATAAATCTTGCTTGTGATATTCTACTTTTTACAGCATTATTTATTCTATTTATTGAATCTTTTATCTTGCATGTTTATCTAAGTTAATAGGTCCAATTAACGATGATTTGAGGGCCCGAGTTCCTCGAATAAATTTAACCAGCATTTTCATACTTGATTGTAGATTCACAGTCCACAGGGAGTGAGTTTTAGGGGCTGCCAATCTTGTTAGGAACAATATTCTTTCCACTCTGTGTTTTGTCATGGGGAAAAAAAAAGATTAGGACACTTTGATTAATGTATACTAGCGTCTAGGCCTTTGAAGGGCATGTATCCAAATGAGGGAATGGATTATCAACCCACACATTCCAAAGATTAATTATATTAAGCTTTATTAACAATTCTAATTTCCAAGTGATGTTGTACAGGCATGAATGATCGTATTAATTAAATATGTTTACAAGTAAATTACAACGCTCTTGATAGGGATAATGAATTTGTTTAGCTAGCTAGGCAGATGACATGCCTCTTTCTTAGTTACATCAATATATAATATGAAGCAAAACCAGTATCTTTCTTCCAAGCTCATAGTACACACAACAACAAATTAAAGCAGGGATTCTTAAAATAGTTATATATTGTACCATAAAAAAAAATAATATTAGCTACCCACATGATCTCTGGCGCAATGTTGCCCATGGGAAACATGTAATACAGCATGCGCCCATTGTTTGAGTAAATTTGCTGATTCACACACTTCCCTACCCAAAATACTATTAATATTGCATTCAGCTTAATTTATAATACTATAACCCACCATGATAATCAGCATATAGCATGCACGCCATGATACACTTCATCACCACTAACTTTATTCTACTTTTGTTTTTTTGAGTTACATAAAATCTTTCATGCTCAAAGACGAAGCTACATACAATTAAAATAGACGATCATCCCACCTGATTTTTTTTTTTTTTTTTTGTAGTATTCAATTTGTGATTTGCCCCTAAATGAAATCTATCATAAGACGTATATCATATGAAATTCTGATGAAATACTTAGTATATGTCTCCACTCTTCTTGACTTATTCTTCCAGCTCCATCCCTAATCATAGGGATTCATTTCATATACCATTATCATATAGTCCAAGTTTTTTAAAGAAATAATCTATAAATGTCTTATATATGATTGTATAATTAAAGCAAGTTTCTTAAGACTTTCTACATTAATGTCAAACCCCTTACAATTATCTCTTCAACTTATCAGCAATTGAATCCTTAGTATGATTAGTTATCTAACTATATAGTCATTTTCAACCTTTTCTTTGGTTGATATTGCTTCGGTTGCACTTTTTGTCATTTTTCTCTTCCTCATCCTTTCTGATTACGTTGGTTTTCCCGGCGGTCCCCTCCTCCCCTCGGCCGAATCAAACGCCAGCTTGCCATGTTTTGGCACATCATGTTTATCCCTTTACTACTAGGGAATCATGTATTACTAATCAATCAACATACATTAACGTTTTTATTTTCACTGCTAATTAGCATTAAAATATTCGGTAGAGGATTTAAATGTAGTGGAAATAGCTAAACGATATAAAATGAACATGAGCACCAATAACCAATTATAACTAATCAACTAACAGGCAGATCTCCTGCATGGCGAAAGAGGAACAACATTTTTTTTATTAAGTTGGCCTAGAAGCTAGTTTCCAGGGAAACCAACATTGTTGCTTGGTGAAGACGTTGCCTATTATTAAACAATTGTGTTTTTATTTGATCAACAAAAAGGAAAAAAAAAAGTGTTTTTATTGCAAGTTGCACGTTTGACTAAGTGAGCCATGCCAACTTATATTATGAACAAAATGGTCGGTCTATCAGCAATTCATTATGCTTTACATGTTTGCATGAAAGAAAAATATAGATACGAGGGTACAGTTCTGTTAAAAGGCTATAAATTTTCTAGGACAACATTATTTTTTGAATTTAGGGTGAAAGTATTCGAACTCTATGCCTTTTGGTGAAGTACTCGGTTGTAGATTCACTGTTAAACTATGTCTCTAACCACAATGTAGCATTCTCACATAATTATATGAGCATACAATAAAAATTGACTTCTTTACAAAAAAATTATAAATTACATATGTAAAAGGAAAACACCATTTTTTATTTTTTTAATCTTTTTTTAAGCAGGGGTTAAAATATCAATTTAGTTTTAATGCAATTAAACATGCATCCATGCAATTAATAAGAAAAGGAATATAGGAAAACAATATTAGAAAAAGTTATTTTATATAGTTTTGACATTATTTGTATTTATTTTTATATTAGGAAACGTCTTGTTTTAATTTTGGATAACTTAACCGTTTACATACTTTGTAATGTATATTTATATGGAGCCCCATTATAGTATTTCTTACTAGTAAATTCTCTTTCTCTTTGTGGTCAGTGGACGTAAACATACTACCGAATCAAGTTAAATCTCTGTTTTTTTATTCTATATTTTATTTTCTTATTTAATTTTTTATAAATAAAAGGATTTTCTTATAAGAAACCCAAGTCAATAAGGAAGAGTGTTGCATAGATCCAATGGAGGGCAAAATATCTAAATAAAATTAAGAGAAAATATTAGTGGTAGTCGTCAACTTGGAGATGTATAATAGCAAATGTGACTCCTTTTGGTATATCCAAAGGTTCCTTTTACTTATTCGAGGAACTGGTCGATGCATGGTTTTGCACTCACCGACCACTTATAAAATCAGTGGTCATAAATGCGACTTCGTATCATATAAGTTGAACCTCTAGCTAAATGAATATATATAATTCTTTTGGCTTTTCAAACGAATTATCAACTATATATATATATATATATATATATATATAGTTTTTTCAGTTTACTATTACTCTTCTTATTTTTCCCGCCATTTTTAATATGTCAATCTAGTTCTTTTTTATTATTAAATTACATTGCCCGAAGTTTACTTTAACTGTTTTTTATAGTTCCCAATTTTCTTTAAGGTATAGGTTGTCATTTTTCTTTCTTTTTTCTAAATTATTGCGGTATTCGTTTCCTTATTTTTCGCTCAAGAAAATCATAGTGGTCAAGTCTTGCACGTAATCATATACATTTACATCAATTAAGGGATATTCAAAAGAGGATTGTAGTTCCATTTATAAAGAAAAAGAGAGAAAGGGAGAGAGAATAGTAACAAACACACATCAACTAAACCCAAACCAAACCACAATGACATGGAATAGGAACATATTTATGTGGACGTGTAGAGAAGAAAATATATTTGTGCCCATTATGAATAGAAAGCATATAATAAAACATATGCACCCAACGTAGTACTTAATTGTGTGGAGATTGAAGTTTTGTTAAGCCCCATGCATGCCCGTGTTTAGTTATGTCCCTCATCCTGTAATTATTTTTAGAACTAAGATATATCGTTTATTTGCATATATATATATATATATATATATATATACACATACACGCTAACCTTATTTTTTTTCAATAAGTTGTAATGAAATTAAGCGAATAATGTAACAAGTTTATCCTTTACTTACTGCCTTCCTCATTTCGCCCAACCCCACTTCATATTTTTGCCCAAAAGCTAATGGCCAAAACTCATCTCTCTCTCAATCTCGCGTAGGACAATAACTGAGATATCTTCCTTGTCCGAAGATCTCCTTTCTGTCTTTATTGAAAGAACAACAGTGTTTTGTATCTGTCCCTTGAAAATACTAGAAGTTATATCTCTATTTTTTCCAAAAAAAAAAAAAGTGTCCTTTGAAATGTTGGAAGGGCAATTGTCGATTCATCTATTTCCAGGAAGTTTCCCAAATTTTTTTTTTAACTTTTGGGGTTCCACTATTTTTTTTCTTCCTTTTTCTCAAAATAAAAATAAATCTTTTTTTTTCTTTTTCATCTTTTTAGTGATATTCTTATTTTTCGTTATTTAACGCAACAACAATAGCAGGATGTAGAGAGTTGGCATGCTGAAATTACTTAATATATAAGTTAAAAAACAATTATCAATGCAAGTAATATTAGAATATTTATGTTCGTGGACGGAAATATATAATTTTTACGGGGAAATACATTTCATAGCACGAAAATACAATGACACGATAAGACACTGATCCACACGTACGTATATAAGCTCTCATAGAAAATATAGCACGAACAAACAACTGGTTCCATTTCTAAATTAGGATAAATTGCTGGAGGAGAAATAGTATGCGACATTACAAACAGACACCAAATGGGGAACATCAATCGAAAAGGTCGAGAAAATTCTATAGCACCAAAGCCACATAAAAAACTTCAAGATCAAAAACATGAAAAACACACATGGAAATCAAAGTAAAATTCACCATGATTAGAAAACTAACCAAGCTGAAAAAAGAGAAGAGAAAAGAAAAGAAAAGAAAAGGCATCCACAAACGCAACGACAAAGCTTAACACTTGAAACAAGAGGAAATGGCTAGGCACCAGATGAGGGGAGGAGAATATTGTTGGCGTTATGTCGAACCAACACATATGCACCATACATGTAACCCAACATACTGGCCCGATATGACACGTCTGACACCATCGATGCGCCGCACCATCAGGGATGAAACCTTAATAGAGTAAAGACGTAGAGAAGTGACGTGCTTGAAAATCTCCCAAAAACAAGAGACTCCCACCCCATTTCATCTCAGATTTGAACCATATACCTGGCAGTAGCAAATACTGCTCCACCACCATCTCAGCCTCATTGTTACGAACTTGTGGACAAAAATTGGATGAATGACGGGGGATGCACGTAGAGATAGTGTCAGAGTCCCGACCAAAATGCTCTCTTTTTCTCTCTCTCACTTCTGCAGTGTTGGCGTCCAAGTGATGGAAAACTATCATGAATTGCATAAAAATGTGGACTGCAATATTATTTCAAGGTGCATAACTTTTTTAACAATCTACGCTTAAATTCCAAGGTCATTGCCGAATTAGGTTTCGTGGATTAAGGGTTAAACTACAAACCAATTCCAAAACATGTGGGATTTTTCCAATCCTAAACTAAATCAAAATCTAATTCAACCCAAGCAAAAAGTATAAACTTTTTCGGACCCTTTTTTTATATCCAATTTAAAGATATGCATAAATTCTTATAGTTATTATCCTATAGTATTCATACACTAATAGTAATATATACAGTTTTTTTAAGGAAAAACTATACATATATAGGTATATTTGTGTATATATAATATTGTCAGGTTTTGCAGATTGGGATTGCTTAAACTATAAACCAATCCAAAATATTTACCACTAAGTAGGATGGTATAGTGGAAATAGACTACCATGTGGGCTTGTAGTTAGCAACGTTATTTGAGGATCTTAAATGTGACATTCTGCCCCTGCCAGCTTAGTACTAGATTTAGAGTCCTTGGGGCCATGCCTTCAACTATCCTTATCTTTTAGCACATTCGAGAAATTCAAGTGATGCGCTCCTCGTTGAGCGATAGGACCCACCAGTAGGACTTTCAGAGTACATTCTTGTCAGCATCGAGATATCCTCACGGAAAATATGCCAATATTGATTGCTATATTCTTGGACTTTTCTGCATAAAAAAGAAAAAAATCTAAAACATGTAGATTTTGATTTTCTCAATCGACTCCTATCAAACATGTACGGAAAATATGCCAATATTGATTGCAATGTTGATTATTTGGTTATGTTTTTGAAAATGTTTTTCTATTTTCAAAAACACAAAAAATAAAAATGATTTTGGAAACATGTGTTTGGTTAAAATTTCTTAGAAAACAAAAATGAAAATTGTTTAAAAAACACTCCAAATTTTTTTAGATTTTGAAAATCAAAAAGGAAAAGATGTTTTCAATTTTTTTCTTCTTTCTTCTCAACCCAGGACCCCCCTCCTCTTCTTCTATCTCGTCCTCCCACCAGTCCCCCTCTTCTCCCACGCCACCTAGTTGGAGTACAGCGGCCCATGGCCCAATGACTATACTGTTTTCAACGACGCACGGCTGATGATGGCGGCCCATCCCCTTATTTTCAACTTTTTTTTTTCCTTTCCTTCTGAATCTTCGAGCCTCCTCCTACCCCTACTCTAGTAAACCCAACAAAGTCAGCAACATATTAAGTCGTTGCCCATGGCGAATTCCATCATCACCCATGTTGATGTTCGTTTCAGTCAAAGGCATCGTCGAATCCTTCACCATCACCAATCACAATGGAGGTGTGATTTGATTCGCAGAGGACCGTCGATCTCTGTAAGAAAGTTGTCGACGTGAAAGGGCCGTCGATCTCTACGGGGTGGGGCTAGGTTCGTCGGGGGCGTTAGGGGCTATTTTGATCTAGGTGGTGCTGGGCTGTCGGGGGTGATGTTGGGCTACTAGGGGTGGGACTAGGCCGTCAAGGGCATCGAGGGTTGTCTGCGGTCACCGATTGTGGGGATTGGAAATGAGGGGTGGGGGCTGAGCATTTGTTTTTTTGGGAAATTCGGTGGTTTTTTATCCTAATTAATATAATTAATTAGTATTAGTTAAATTAAATTTGGTTTTATTTATGTTAATAATTTTTAATTAAAAAATCTTGTTGTTTTTAAAAACATATCACTATATGCAAACAAATACAATTTCAAAAATTGTTTTGGCACATTTCTCAAAACATTTTTATTTTCAGATTTTTTGTAAAAACAAAAACTAAAATAAAACAGTACCAAACGGCCCCGTAGACTTTGATTTTCTGATCGACTCCTGTCAAATACACACAAATTAATTTAAGTAAAAATTACAAAAGAGTGGAGTGGAAATATAGGAAGTTTTTAAAAACATTTTAGGTACAACAAACTTGCACTATCATTGTCTCACATTTTATATTATCATATTATATAGTATATAATGACATAAATTTTGCTATTTGTAAAATATTTTGCCTTGCTACATATGTTTCAACATGATTATTAGAGTTTTGTTATATGTCTGAATTTGTCATAATTTAAATTGCGCGAGTTGAATAATAAATTTGATGGACTCCCCTAAATCAAGCTTATATGATCAATTGAAAAATTAAAAAAGTCCAAATAGAATTAATAGAAAGCTTAAAAAACATATGGATAAATACAAACATACCCGTATGCATGCATATATTTATATAAAATGTTTAGCTTGCCTTATACGAGTTGCTCCTTCTTATAGTTATTCAAAAAGAAATAGTAAGTGTTGGCACTATGGTATAAACGTAATTTACTGAAATTCAATTTTAGAGTCCTTCATTTGACAAGACATTAATTCACAGCAACCATCATTAAACAAAAAAGAATAAAGAAAAAGGTAAGTAGCAAAATTATGTATATACAAATTATGTCATATTGAGTGGAATATTCTTAATTAAGTAAATATATCGTCATGACTACATTAATTATTAATTTGTGTATGATGCATGCCTTAGCAATACATATATACGATAACACAAGACTATCAAAAAATACATATGATGCACGAGACGGGCTTATTAGTAACGAGAATATGCTTAATGATAATGTCCAAGCTTCACATTCAAGATAAAGCAAGAAGATTAATTATTTTGAGCCAGATTTCGATTTAATTTTTGATATATTCAATAATTGCATGGATGGAACGTGTTTAACGTATTTTTCTTTCTTTTTTATTTATGTTTTTTTAATCTAAAGTGAACACTAATTTTCCGCTCAAATAAAAGTTGACACTAATTTTCCGACTTGAAAATAAAATAACATCACAGAAGAAAGAGGAAATAAAAAGAATAACAGCTTAGGGTATATTTTTGCGAAGTTTTTCTTTGTGTTACTTATTTATTTGGGTGGGTAGAGAAAGTCATAATTTTGCTTCAAATAAAAATTTAGAAAATGTTCTTCCTTAACTCCCTTCCTTAATTTTGTCCCACTCTCTAAATAATTGTGTGTTCCTTTCAATTCGATTTCTAAGTGTGCGTGTGTGTGTGTGTGTGTGTAAATGAGTAAGAATCTAAATCTACAGTGTTTTAAAGGTTAAAAATTTATGTTCTGTGCCTGTTAGATGAGAGGCACTTGTCTAGTTCTCCCTAGAAAAGAATATGTTGATAATTATAGAAATTAAAAGAAGAATGCATTCTCTTAGGGGGAAAAAAATCCAGAATCATGTAATTAGGATTATTTTAACCTCAGCCAAAAAAAAAAAAAAAAAAAAAAAACCTCATCAATTAGGAAAGAGGTTGGAGTTGAATTCATAATTGATCATGAGATGGTGAATATTCCATCTTACTAGAAATGTAAAACAAACCAGGCATGATGGGATGGTATGGGCACGACACGTTAAAAAGTAAGAATGGTATGATAAGACACGATTATTAAATGGGTTTAGCCTATCACATTTATTAAATGGGTCGGACTTGATATAACTTTTGGGCATGAAACATGCTAAGGCACGACATGGGTATGAGCACCAGCACGATCAACGCCATGATAATGGCATGACATTATTGCCCTTTAGTATATACTTTTAACAATTTTCTTGTAAGAATTATAAGATATTACTTTTTTTCTAAACGAGACTTTATCTTGTCTAAAATTTTTTATTTTCTACTTCATTACAACTTAAAATGTTAATTCATTTCCCCCCAAAAAAATGTTAATCGTATATGATACTTATGTTTCTTATTTATCTATAATTTTGCTATTAGATATGATTAAAGCAGAAATACGTTAAAGGCACGATACAGAAATAAACAAGCCATGAGCTGAGCTTGACGTCATAAATAAAAAACACACATGGCTCAACACAGCAAGACAAATAAATGGACTGGTCTAGGCGCGACATGAAGCATGTTTAGGCTCAATTTAAATAAGCCGAGTCAGCACATTTGACATCTTTATATGAAACATTTCTTATTAAAAAAAACTCAGCAAACATTCAAATTATTAGAAAAAGTAAAGGAAAAAAACATCAGAAAACATTTGCAATTTCTATGAAATGTGGGAGAAAATCATTTGTAGTACGTACACTTTCAGTGTTAAAAACATTATAAAAGCCATTATGTTTAGTTATTCGATATCCATTTATTTTATTTTGGCTACAAAAATACAGAGTTTTAACCCCTCCATCAATAAACTGTTTATTTTTAGGGGAAAAAAAAAAAAGCTAACCAAGAATGATAAATGAGTATTCTAAAGCACATAAAATGATTAACGGTTTGGAAGAACAGTTAATATCGATAGTTTTAGTTTGAGAATGATAGCATACAAGAGCTTTATACTGCAGCAACTTTTTGCTTTTTACTGTAGCATTTGAAAGCTTTATACTGTTTACAGTTATAACAGATGGTTCTAACTGTTCTTCTAAATTACCTATAAAAAAGAAGATTTCAAAAAAAGAAAAATCTAGAGAGAAGAAAAAGGGATATTTAAATCAAATTGCGACCCACCCCAAATCAATCCTTTTCAATAAGAATTTTGTTGCCATTTTGCTCCTTTGTTTTTTCTAATACTATTTTATTAATTTCAATTCTTGAATCCTCCACTTCACATGCTATTCTTGTATTATATTATTGTTTGGCATCTTGATTGAAATCAACACTATAGGGCTCTCAACAGTTACTGTAAAAAACAAAAAATTATGCAATATAAGACATTCACAACCTAAAGTTTTTAAATTAATATTTTTAATTCCTATGGTTCTCTTAAATACCTCATATTACCTCTAAAAATATAGTACTATTAACAGAGGAAAAATCCCTATATTTAAAAAACATCGAGGTTGGTGAAAGATAAAATAAAAATTTTTAATTAACAATTGGATCTTCTCATCGGCAATTAGTGGAATTAACCTTTTTTTAATGGATATTATAAAATCCATATGTGGATTTTTTAAGTAGCTTAGAAAACGCACGATAGAGAAAAGAAGAACAATTATTTTTTTTTTCCCTTTAACAAGTGAAGGAAAAATGATAATACTTTAGATCTACCTTTTATTCTAATTCCCGAAGGATAGTGGGAACGAAAGAAGTTGGAGGAGAATCCCCTTTTAGTCTTTTTGTTTATAAACAATATTTCTATCTTAAGACTAATTATCTCTTGTAACGCTTCAAAATTAATTAAGTATTATTAGTTTATAAAATGGTGGATTAGTGTGCCATAAAGAATATTTTAAACTTAATTTGGTCATTTTATGAAATTTTTAAAATTAATGATATTTTGATTATTCTAATGATTTTTAGTTACTCTTAAATATTTTTGTTTGTTATTTTAAATTTTGAAACAAAATAATTTATCAAATGCTAACCACATCCTTTTTCAAAATCGTGGGTGGTACATGGTTTTTTTTGTTGGTTTTGCTTCTCTCTCTTTGTTTATTTAAACTCTCTCTCTCCCTCTTTCTTTCTCATGTTCTCTCTCACTCCCTCTCTCACTCGTCTCTCTCTCTTCTCTTTGGCTCTCCCTCTCTCTCAATTTCTCTCAAAACTTTTGAATCAAAAATCACACCCAAGCTTGGGTCTAGCAGATTGGAGGCTTAAGGACTTAATTGAGCAACCAAAAACACGATTTAAAGGTTCGATTTAAGGTTAGTTTTTAAATTTTAAAACTTTTTCAAATTTTCAATCTTCTTAATATTTTGACATCTAAGCTTATTTAAGTTTAGCGAACCCTTGATCTAAGTTAGAGAAACTTAGAGCAACTAGAATCTAAGCTTTATTTGATCAAAAATGAATTTAAATCGAGATTTTTTATTTCTCTTTATTTTTCTCTATTTTCGGATTAATTCAAAATTTTTACACAAATCTTGTTTAAATTAGTCCAAAAGTGTTTTTATAATGTTTTTCTATCATTTATGAGTGTTTCCTATGCCTGAGAACTGAGAAAAACAAGTTGAAATGAGGATTTGAGCTCGGGGAGGTCGAAACCCATGCTTGGAAAATTTTTGAAAATTTTCAATTCGGCAGACCGGATTCATATGACCAGCAGGCCGAACCTAGAAAAGTTCGGCTGACAGGACTTGGTTTTTCTACAGGCAGAACTGCACAGTTCGGCCGGCTGAACCAGGACGACCGTCAGGCCGACCGGGCTTGGTGAAATTTTGTTATTCTTCACCCGTTTTCACCGTTTTGAATCCCGATTGAGATTTTAACGTCGTAATATAATTTTATAAACTTAAATGGCACACTAAGACAATATGAGATGATTTAGTAATGTAGGGTATCTCAAGCTAGATATTGATGGACCTAGTTTCTATTTAAGGTCGTCAGCGGTTCCGCAGAGCTAACATGTAGTAGATTGGAATTATGATGTGGGACACCAGCACGAGTATTGAGGTAGGACTCTAGACCCTCTTTCTTTGCTAGCCATGATTATAAACGAGTCTTGGCCATGAACTGTTTTTCTGAAAATGTATTTAAGGAACGATTGAGATAAATTTATCCAATTATTTTCAAAAACTGCAAAATAATGAATGATCATAATAAACGTACTGTGAACACTCGGTAAAAGAGACATGATCATGATGTGACACCTGACGTGTCGATTGGTACCATCCAAAATGATAAAATTGAGCATAATGTCATGTATAAAGATCGGGTCATGGGGAGCGTGACCTTGGGGGCAGGTTTTGAAACCCAAATTGAGTCACTTCAGTGGTGATTCATGTGGTTGCTTTGCCTATAATATAATAATGAGACTCATGGATGAATAAATGATTAATCAGTATGAACAAATTAAGTCAGTTTCAAGTTGTTGCCTGTTTATTTACTTGTCCCATGTTGTAGCTTTTATTTGAGTATGAAATATATATGTTTAATTTAAAATATTTTTAAAGACTTAGTCCTACTGAGCCTTTCGCTCACTTTTTATTTGTTTCCAAACCTTTTCCCCTTAGGTGGAATCTAGCCTAAGACCGACGGAGAGTCCACTACCCAGACTCGCAAGCAATAGAGGATTTTGAGTAGGTTAGTAACTGTAGTAAATTAAGGCATGTATTATTTAATTGCTATCTTATGTTGGATTGTAATTATAATAATTTATTGTCGATACTATGTGTGTGCACACGTTGTGGGTTGGTGGAACCTAGCACATACACTCCTAACCCTTTTTAATATTTTATTTTATATTTATCTTATTTGTTAAATTATCATAAATGTTTGTTCAAGAAGAATTTTAAATTAACACGTTTTTCATAATTAATTAAATTCTTAAACTTATATTTTTATTTAAATTTTCTCTTAATTAACTTAATTAACCTACCACGTCACTTTCCGTACTTCCGGAGTGTGACATCTCTTTTTAGTAAACAAAGGATTTGGTAAACTTTCTTTCACCCTCATTGAAATTACAATGTTTCACATGATTTGGGAAGTTCACTCTCTTCTTACCAACTAATAGAGCAAAGAAATAAAAGCTTGGTCAACACAATCCATTTTTTTTCCGCGTTTCCATATAGGATATACATAATATCAATATAAAAAAAAATATTAAGAAATCAGCTTTCCTTTAACTAAGCTTTTTAGTTTTATTCCATTCTCTTAAAATTCTACCTTTTGAAAATAACATATAATAAGAGAAAGTAATATAGAGCAGAAATTTTATATTGGTTAAGATTGAGCTTAAACCTTTATGCTCATCTAGTGCAGGTATTGTTATAAATTTTTTTATTAAAGGAATCTTAATGATAGTTGTCATAAGATTTAAATCGGATGGTTTATATCGTGTAGGACTAGATGTAACCATAAGATTTTTCTGTAGTATACTGTTACACTCAATTAAAAACACCCTTAAATTTAAATCATAAAGTTTAAATTAAGTTTAGCCTGCACCCACTCCAAAAATTCTCCCCCTCAAGCATAAATGATTTTCTTCCCCCTATTTCAAATGCATATACTTTCATCCAACGGATGTTCTCCTGGTGTCCTTTTAAAGCAGAGTGGACTGTAATTTATTTATTTATTTTTTAAGAATGAGTGGACTGTAATTTTTTTTTTATTTGAGTGGACTGTACGTTGTTTGACAAGGAAAAAAAGATTAAAAAATAAGAAGAGTAGACCCCAAAAAAAAAAAAAAAAAAGAATTAAGGATAAAACTGTGGAGGACCTATTCTTCTTCTTCTTCTTTTATACTTTTATCTTTCCCTAATGGAAGTGGTTGAAAAATACTCGGCGAAAAAATGAAAAAAAATACAGTAATAATAACATTTTTTTTGCTCTGAGGGAACAAAAAAATTCTTCAAATACAATAATAATAACAAAAAAATAAAAGAAAAAAAAGCAAAGGAGACGATGCATCTGTTATAGTAGTACAGTCTCTCTTGGACTCCACTTTGTCTCTGTGTCTATAAAACGAGAGGCCAAACCAAAGGAGTTTGCCAGAGCACCACAAGAAAAACTCCCTTTTAAAAAAGCTTTCTTTGCCATATCAGAGAGAGTTTTTCTGTCTCTACCTCTGATCACTCCGTGATTGAGCAAAAAAAGAAAGAGAAATCCAAAGCCTCTTCTGGACTCTTTCCACCACTTTCTCGTGCATAGATCATAAGCAACCCATTCGATCGTCTTCTTTTTCTGTTTTTTTTTCTCATCTGGGTCTCACGGGATTCGCCTTGATTCCCTGTCTTTCCTTCCTTTTTTTTTTGGAACTTTCGTTGTCCAAAACTAGATATTTGGTGTAAAGTTTGTGTTTTCCTTATCTGGGTTTGTGTGTTACAGTCTTCTTTCACTGCCCATATAAAAGCAAAGCTAGAGAGAGATGGCGAATCGGAACTTGGAGAAGATGGCTTCTATTGATGCTCAGCTGAGGCTTCTGGCCCCGGCCAAGGTGTCTGAGGACGACAAGCTGATTGAGTATGATGCTTTGTTGTGTGATCGGTTTCTTGACATTCTTCAGGATTTACATGGAGAGGATCTCAGAGAAACGGTAATGCTTTCATTATTATTATTATTATTATTATTATTATTATTTTGTTTACTATAATTTTTTTCTAATTGCTTTTGAAGTGTCTTTGACTGTTTTGGTTCTGCGGTCAAAGTTTGTGATTATGTTAACAGATTTTGTGGTTAAAAACTTAATTTGTTACTTCTGATAAGGTTTATCTGTGTTGTTCTGGCTACTTGCTAGCAGATGCATAAGTCTCATTGCTTTTGAAATTTATTGACCCTTTCTTGTTTTTGTTTTGGGGGAGGTTGAGACGTGTTAAAAACCTGCAATTTATTCTTTTAATTGATTTTGTGTCTCTCTTTTTTTCAATCGAGAAATTTGGAAAATGAAACAAATTTAGCAATTTTTTGGCAGTGTGGTTTGGGAGTATATGAAAAATGCTAAATAGGACTTGAATTCCAAGGCTCATCCTCTTTTTTATATTGTTCTGTTGCAAGCGTTTAAGTTGGGTTAGTGGAGTAATGAGTAATTTTATCTCTCACGTTCATGGGAGATTTCTTTCAAAGAATAATTGAACTTTTATTAAATATTGGGACTGTTAATAGAGGGCTTATTGAACACGAAGGAACTGTAATTGCCGCGTTGTTTGCTGATTTTGTGTTCTAAATTGTTCCAGGTTCAAGATTGTTATGAGCTTTCTGCCGAGTATGAGAGGAACTTAGACCCTAAGAAGGTGGAGGAACTCGGGAATGTGTTAACGAGTTTGGATCCGGGGGACTCAATTGTTGTTGCTAAATCGTTTTCCCACATGCTTAACTTGGCCAATTTGGCTGAGGAAGTTCAGATTGCTTACAGAAGAAGGATCAAGTTAAAGAAGGGAGACTTTGCTGATGAGAATTCAGCTACTACCGAGTCGGACATTGAGGAGACGCTGAAGAGGCTCGTGGTGGATCTGAAGAAGTCCCCACAGGAAGTTTTCGATGCGTTGAAGAACCAGACTGTGGATTTGGTCTTAACTGCACACCCTACTCAATCCGTCCGCAGATCTTTACTTCAAAAGCATGCAAGGTTTGCCATTCATCCGCTTAGCTAAAAGTTTCCCTTTCTGGATCAATGAAAACTTTTGTTCAACATGGAAAACCAATATTGAGAAACAGCACCTCTAACAGAATAACAGGGCAAGGGGGAAGAGGAAAAAGAGAAGCGGAATATTATTATTAAGTTCCACTTTACCATTTCCAGGAACCAAACTATGTAATAGAGTGGACATCGACCGTAAATACTAGTTTAGGACTTGTTTGGCACTGTGTTGAATTGTGAAACAGATTTGTTCTGTAATGTTTGTTAAAGACGTCACTAATGTTGTCTTTTCTCCTAATATTTTCAGGATAAGGAATTGTTTGACTCAATTATATGCTAAAGATATAACTCCTGATGATAAGCAGGAACTTGACGAGGCTTTACAAAGGGAGGTATGTCAATGTTAATGGTGTGATATACTGGGTCCACCATCCTCCAACACTTGTTATCTTATTATTTTTTCAAAACTTGAAATCTTAGATCCTGTTTGTTTTTATTTTCAGAATTTTTAAAAATGTTTTCACGTGCTTTTCGAGAGAAATTTTAATAGCACTCTCAGCACAACTCCTAAAAAATTCTCATTTTTCAAAACAAAAACTTTTTTACCTATTTTGAAAACAATACTAAACTGCCCTTAGTTTTTCTGTCTTATTTTCTCCTTAAAACACTGAACACATAAAAAATGCACATGCATACATGATCTCATGACAACGTAGGTAACATTGTGTCACACGACGTTTTTTTCTCATCTAGATTCAAGCTGCATTTCGTACGGATGAAATTCGAAGGACTCAACCAACCCCACAAGACGAGATGCGGGCAGGAATGAGCTACTTTCACGAAACAATATGGAAAGGTGTGCCAAAATTCTTGCGCCGTGTTGACACTGCTTTGAAGAATCTGGGAATAAATGAGCGCGTCCCTTACAATGCCCCTCTTATTCAATTCTCTTCTTGGATGGGTGGCGATCGTGATGGTATGCCTATTTCCTCAAAAACTTTGCCATCTATTACTCTGAGGGATTATAAACTTTGAATATTATCCCATAGTGTGTGCACTATTCCTTAGTGGTGACATCTCTGATCATGATATTTTTGCTAATTTATGTATCTTCCTGATGTGGATAGGAAACCCCAGGGTAACACCAGAAGTTACAAGGGATGTATGCTTGCTGGCTAGACTGATGGCTGCTAATTTGTACTTTTCCCAGATAGAGGATCTTATGTTTGAGGTACCAGGAAGATATTTTCGATATCATTCTTATTTTGTTTGTTTTTCTTCGCTTATTTGTTCCCCCTTTTTTGGGATTTTTCCATATTTAATTATTTCCATAAACAGTTGTCTATGTGGCGCTGCACTGATGAACTACGTGCTCGTGCTGATGAAATTCACAGCTCCTCAAAGAAAGACGCAAAGCACTATATAGGTTAGCAACATTGACATATAAATTTTCCTTGCTATGAGACTACCTCGAATTTTGATTACGTTATTGTAAATCCTAACTTTTATATAACCAATGCAGAGTTCTGGAAAAGAATTCCTGCAAATGAGCCCTATCGTGTTATTCTTGGTGGTGTGAGGGACAAGCTTTACAACACACGTGAACGAGCTCGTCAATTGCTTGCCAATGGAGTCTCTGACATTCCTGAGGACACCAATTTTACAAATGTTGAGCAGGTCTGTCCTTAACTGCAACACCTTTTAAATGTTTCCTAGTAGTAGAAAATTTACGATACTAATTTTATGTTTATGAGCTAGATGATTTACAAGGATAATTTTGTATTAGTGTGGAATGAATAAAGATTGGCCTCTTTCAACATTACGGCTTAAATATGTTGTTGGAGCTGATATACTCACTGATTTATATTTTTTTTTCCCGCCATTGTAGTTCTTGGAGCCTCTTGAACTATGTTACAGATCGCTCTGCTCTTGCGGTGATCGACCGATTGCTGATGGAAGCCTTCTTGATTTCTTGCGTCAAGTGTCTACTTTTGGGCTTTCACTAGTCAGGCTAGACATCCGGCAAGAATCAGACAGGCACACTGATGTCATGGATGCAATCACAAAGCACCTCGACATTGGATCCTATCGCGAGTGGTCTGAGGAACGCAGGCAAGAATGGCTCTTGTACGAGCTCAGAGGCAAGCGACCTCTCTTCGGCCAGGACCTTCCAAAAACCGAAGAAATTGCTGATGTCCTGGACACGTTTAATGTCATTGCTGAGCTTCCCTCGGACAACTTTGGGGCCTACATCATTTCCATGGCTACAGCCCCATCCGACGTGCTCGCTGTTGAGCTATTGCAGCGTGAATGTCGTGTGCAGACTCCACTGAGGGTGGTTCCTTTGTTTGAGAAGCTTGCTGATCTTGAGGTTGCTCCAGCTGCCATGGCTCGTCTCTTCTCAATAGACTGGTACAGAAACCGGATAAACGGCAAGCAAGAGGTAATGATTGGGTACTCAGATTCTGGAAAGGATGCCGGACGATTGTCTGCAGCTTGGCAGTTGTACAAGGCTCAAGAAGAGCTTGTAAAGGTGGCTAAACAATTCGGGGTGAAGCTCACCATGTTCCATGGCCGAGGCGGGACTGTTGGGAGAGGAGGTGGACCGACACATCTTGCTATATTGTCTCAGCCTCCGGACACAATTCATGGCTCTCTTCGTGTGACTGTTCAAGGTGAAGTCATTGAGCAGTCATTCGGAGAGGAGCACTTGTGCTTCAGAACGCTGCAGCGTTTCACTGCGGCAACACTTGAGCACGGAATGCATCCCCCTGTGTCGCCAAAGCCGGAGTGGCGAGCTCTCATGGATGAGATGGCTGTTATTGCCACACAGAAATACCGTTCCGTAGTCTTTCAGGAGCCTCGTTTTGTTGAGTACTTTCGCCTTGTAAGTTTCCTATGAATATTGTGGTAAATTCACATATCTAACTCCAAAACTCGCATATTATTACCCCTTGTGATATTTAGAATTTCAATGACTTTTCTTATTTGATGCTATAAACCTTGCAATCTTGGCAGGCAACGCCGGAGTTGGAGTACGGTCGGATGAACATCGGAAGCCGTCCTTCCAAGAGGAAGCCAAGTGGAGGCATCGAGTCCCTCAGGGCGATCCCATGGATCTTTGCATGGACGCAGACAAGGTTTCACCTGCCGGTGTGGCTTGGATTTGGGGCTGCATTTAAGCATGTTATTGAAAAGGATGTGAAGAACCTTCACATGCTTCAGGAGATGTATAACCGGTGGCCTTTTTTTAGGGTCACTATTGATTTGGTTGAGATGGTCTTCGCTAAAGGAGACCCGAGAATTGCTGCTCTCTATGATAAGCTCCTTGTGTCTGAAGAGCTTTGGTCATTTGGTGAGAGGTTGAGGACCGACTATGAAGAAACTAAACGTCTTCTCCTCAAGGTAACCAACTTAAATGCAGTTTTTTATATTGCTGAAGCTCCTACTGTTTTGTTTCCCAAATCTTGACAAATACTTGGTTTTAGCCAACAGAATTGAACAATGAAGTTAGGCATTCACCTATTGGTTTTATAAAAGTAGAAGACTATTATTGGTCACTGGTAATAACAAAACCACTCTGGTGACGGTACATAAGTGTCCACACTAAGGCTGTGTTCGGAAAGAGGGAAAGAAAATAGAAGGAAAAGAACAATATATAACTTAGCTAAGGAAAATATAGTTCTTTGAAGAATTTGAAATTGCTCAGTCAATTTATTCTCTCCTCTTCACTCTCCTGCCAAACAACCATGGATTCAAATCCTTCCACTAATTCCCGCATATCTTCTCCATCCTTTCAATTTTCCCTCCCTACCAAATAAGCTCCAAGACATGACAGTACTTGATCTAAATTACTAAATTAGTGATATTGATAATGTAGAATATTAGAAATATTGAGTTATTGGAGTCATTTGAATTATACTTGGTCAGTAAATAGCGAGTAAGAGCAACTTTTCTCTAGTTTATAGATTAGATTTTGAGTTGAAACCATGATGGCATGATAACTTGTATTGCCAAAACGTTTGATATTGGTAGGTTGCTGGACACAAGGAAGTTTTGGAAGGAGATCCCTACTTGAGACAGAGACTTCGTCTTCGTGACTCGTACACAACAACTCTGAACGTGTGCCAAGCCTACACGCTAAAACGGATCCGAGACCCAAACTACCATGTGAAAGTTAGGCCACACTTGTCCAAAGATTACATGGACTCCACGAACAAGCCTGCTGCGGAGCTTGTGAAGCTCAACCCCACGAGCGAGTATGCGCCAGGACTCGAGGACACACTTATTTTGACAATGAAGGGTATCGCCGCTGGCATGCAGAACACCGGCTAAAATACTTGTTTATGTTTTTGAGTTGTTATGTCATCTTCGAATGTGTAAACTAGAACCGAGAAACAATAAAGCTTTAGTAGTACGTATGATAGACTCTGGTGTAATGACTCAAATGCCTGGAGGCGTATGGCTTTTGCAAGCGAGGATTCTCCTTGTTTTTTCCCTGCTATATAAGCAAGTTTTTGTCCATTGATGCTTTTGGTTTTTTGGGGACGCTCAAAACTTCTTTAGAACAATGTCATTGTTTAAGTTCCTAGGTGTGAAATTACGATGATTTGGTGAATGAATGCTTAACCGTAGCGTTTCTTTTGCAAAAAATTACGCTACATGGCAAAATTGCATTGAAATTTAGTGAAAATTTTAAAATATTTTGAGAATATTAAAAGTTTAGATATTATCATAATAATTATTACATTTTATATTACATTGGTTCATTTGTTTCAAGAATTCTTTGGATTATTTAGACTCAAATTTAAATTCAAATATTAAGAACTCTTTAGATACGTGTTCGTTTTTCTCAAAATGCGAATCTTTTGAGTATCAAGAATTCAAGTTTTTAGAGTTAATCTCCTAAACTTTTAATATTTGAATATCTTTGTTACAAAAAAAACTAAAATTCTCTTTTATATTTAAGAAAAAAAATCATAACTTTTTTATTTGTTATTCAATGGAGATGATTTTTTTTTATTGTGCTCTTAGTGAAAAGAGAAATAAATTAAGATTCATATTGCATATTTTTTAAGCTCATTAATATTAAAATTTTATTAGATTTGTTAATAAATCAAAAATTATTTTTACTGCCTCTTTAAACACAAATTTTAAT
Source organism: Artocarpus hirsutus (assembly GCA_946598075.1). Lineage (NCBI taxonomy): Eukaryota > Viridiplantae > Streptophyta > Magnoliopsida > Rosales > Moraceae > Artocarpus > Artocarpus hirsutus. The sequence goes on along the minus strand of CAMOHE010050862.1, from coordinate 19,819 downwards.
TTTGTTCCATATTCAAACGTTAGTAGGATAACAATTCAAATCACTAACTCAAATCCTAATTTAAATCATATTAACTTATATTTAATCACTAAGTCAAGTCTATTTATCAAACGGTTCCTAAATATTTGTCATTCTTATTATTTATTTATTTATTTTTGGACATTTCAACTTCACAATTGAGATTTTAAAGGCTCGACTGTGTTGACAGCAGCAAAGCAGCCTCCTGTCGGAACCGCCTTGGCACACAAAATTATTGTCTAATAGAAAAGTAGTTCCGCTGACATTAGAGGAAAAAAAAAAGGCATTAGAGGAAAAAAAAAATACCAAGTAAAGAGGTTATTGCTAAAAAAACAAGCATCGCAAAAAAAGTGCATAAATAATCAAGAGATGTTCTCTTTTTTGGCTACACAAAATAAAAGAGCTATTATTTGGCTAGGCCTACTATGGTTGCTTGAAAATCAGGATGTGTTTTGGTAACGTAGTTAGAACTAAAAGTTAAAACAGATTTACTTTAGTATATGAAAACTATACGTGAGAGGTTTATACTATAACGGTTACAACTATATAGTTGGAACGACATTTCAAAATGAAAAGAGTTCTTTGAAGCACAATTTTCCCAAGACAACAGTGCCGTTCAATTAGGCATCATTGATGACGAAAGATTGTATGGGAATGTATTATATTTAGTATTATCATAATATAATCTGGTATTTGCTGTTCTGTATTATCACAACATAATATAGTATTTGATGTTATGATATGTTAAAAAGTTGATAACTTATCATATTGCATTGTAATTATTTATTTCTGAACCTTCGTCCCAGCCTTAACATTAGTTTGATGCTTATTGTGACGTCTTTTAAAAAATCGAGAAAAAGTAATTTTTTGAAATTAAAAGGTCAAAACTTATTTTATTTAAATGTGCGGTCAAAATGTAATTTTATAAAAGTTGAACGGTCAAAATGCAACTTAAAAGCTTGAGGGGACAAAATTCAATTTTACAAAACATAAAATTAAACTATGACCCCTCTATTTTTAGAAAATTATAGGTTCCAACCTGACCATGTGTTGACCTAAACCTAACCCCCATGTTAAGCTTAACCTTGACATAGACCATAGACCTAATATGAAATAATATAACAGTACATCAAAAGTGAGTGGTATTTTATAATACAACATAAATCATAATAATTTGCTATCGTATTAACTTATACAATACGACGGTGATATCAAATATTGTGTTAATGTATTGTTATATAATACAATGCTTTAATACAGTTCACCAAATATGCCCTTAAAGTGATAGAATCGTTAAAAATCATATGCAATTGTTGTTGTCTGGCTCCTTTACAATCCTCTCGCCTATTGCTGGATCAATAATATTGAGGTCTTTGGCCTACCATGACAACGTCCTTTTTTCTTTGTACCTTCTGTTTCGGCTTTCTAAATTGTAAGATATATATATATATATATATATATATATATATATATATTTATTGGTTTCTAACGAAATACATGAGTTTTGTTTTGAATAATAAGTTTGTCCTAAATTCTTTACACGAGAAAATAATTTCATATTTGGGTCTCTTTCTGAACAACAGTAAGTGCATCCTCTATAGCTTGAATGAAGGTGGCTATCTTGTATGTGAAAAATCCCACCAACATTGGTATCAATTCCAAGTGCACGAATCCATATTCTGGAACAAGAATCCTACATCATAACAAAATATTGTTATGGTAATTAGGCAATGAAACAACAGTAGCTGCAACTCTGTTATTTTCAAGAAACGTTGCAGGAACAATGTGCTTATATTGTTGACAAACCAATGCGCCAACAAAAGCATGCCACAAAAAATACTGACCCGTTCCATCGGTTATAGAGCATGACTAATACAACGGGAACCAACAATCTTGGCTGCCCGATTGCTCCCCTGCATCAAACTTCCAGTGAGTAGAATGATTGAATAACAGTCATATTTTCTATTCTTAGAGGGGAAGATGTAAATATCTATACATGCTCATCTGTGGATATAGTGGTCTTGGTTATGAACCATCACTGAAAAACAACAATGTTGTGCTTAAAGATATATCAGATACCAAGCAGAATGTTATTGGCGGCTAAAGCTGTGTAACCATATTCAGTGGCAGGGCCACTCTATCTTGAGTGGGGGCACGTGCCCCACCCAGTTTTTCAAATTTTAAATCTTACCCTAAACAAGTTTATTAAAATTTTATTATGTCCCTATTTTGTAAGAAAAACTATAATTGTGCCCCCATTGAATGGTTAAAATATATTATTGCACCCCAATGTTATGAGAAAATTATAAATGTGCTTCCCCTCAATAACTGAAATAGATAATTGCATTTTATAATAAAATATTCTCAATTTTTTTTAATAGTGCCCCATAGAAAAGAATTCCTAACTCCGCAATGACTATATTTTGAGGCTTCCCATGATCATTGTAGCCGATGATTTAACGTTATTCCCTCACAATATGTTATTCAAAGGAATAGCATGTTGCCATATTCTACCACAAAAGTGATTTTTCATACGCAGTTGTGAAGAATTAGAAGTATTTGATCCAAATCATCATTCATTTGCTTTTATATTGATCCTTATATATTGGCAGGCAAACTCAGTTGCTCAATTAAACTAGGTAATTAACTTAATAGGAGTGCAGTTTCTGCAATAGGATATAGATGCCACGCATCCAGTGGAGCAAGAACTAAGAACTTGAGAATGGGGAAGAAGTTGTTTACGTACTTGACAAGTCCCTTTGCACCATCTGCCATGGAATCAACAGTCTTTCCGAGCAGACGCATATATGTCAAGGAACCAATCAATCCAGCACCATAGCTGAAATAAAAAGAGAGATGCATGTCAAGACATGAAGAGACGTAAATTCTATTCAGCATCATCCAGTAACCTGAGAGCAAAACTTTACTAATGACCTTTCCCTATCGCTAAATTGAGCCAATTATTGGGGGAAAAACAGAAGACCTTTCCCTAACGCTACAACATGAAATCATCACATCTCATTCGATACAAATACTCAAAACACGAAAAGATTATCTCAAGAATTTTGTGAATAAGCTGTCGCTAACCATCAATTATCATTATCGGGAAATAATAAAAGTACGTTTGAATTTTAAGCCTTGGCATAAATAGATTAGACTTTTAAGTTCTTTTGTAACTTAGAATTAGTCAAAATTTCAAAGATTCAACAATTAGAACTAGCAGATAATATAGCAAATCAGTAAATGTTAACGTGCTATGTGGATGAGTGCCTGGCCATAAATATGAATGGTCGATAACATAACAAATTCTAAACCACTTTGCCTTTTAGTTTGATACTCGCAAGGCATGTAAGATGAATTTATCGGATAAGAGTAAGAAACGTTGTGAGAACAAAATGCAGGAAATGTTCATTACCTTGCTGCAATTTCTGGAGAATAACATACATAAGCTGAGGCTAAACCAACTCCACCTATACCCAGCGTGAGGATTTCCAACTTCGTTTTTAACTGCAAAAGCAATGTTCAGAGAAAAATTAAAAAACTTTCTTTAACTCTAGAAGCACAAAAGGGTTACAAATATTAACAGAGGCAAGATGATTTAAATCATAGATTCTGCAGTTTTTTACCCTGAAATACTGTTCCCTTGACTGAGCAGCCAAAACTTCAGGGTCCCCACGAGGGCGCCTAATTTCTCGAAACATCACATCCTGCAAGATTTCAACAAAATTAGAACTAAAAATTAGGCAGCATCCTTCCTACTAATACTAATTAGTAAAGATCATCCATAAGCACAAAACTATATTGTACATCAACAGCTGGAAAAGAAAAGAGACCATAAGAACGGGGACACCGAAAAGACTCCTCTAAAAGCTGAGGGAACGAATGACTCACACTGCCACCAGTTGCGGCCTTGCTTGCTCTGTCCCACTTCTCTTGCTCTCGCCGTGTTGGTGCCAATTTCCATCTGGTCCTCGTGATTCCCTCGGGCTGATAATCAATTAAAATTCTAGTCACTCATACAAAATGTGCATAACTTATTTCAACCGATTAGTAAAATTACTTTAACTGAGGATTCACGCAGGTATTGTACCTGATATTTAGCCTCAACTTGCAAATCAAATTCCCGTTTGATAGGAGTTGTGAGCTCTTTGCTCAAATCAACCTCCACACTATCCATGATTTAGACAAATCACACAACTGAAAATAAAAACAAAAATAAAAGGTAAACAAACAACAATGGAAACTACTATTCTTAACAAACCTGTCAAGCGACATGACTCTATTTAAGCTTAAAAACCCGGATGGCTCTTCCTGCACATATTAAAAATACCAAAAATTCAATCAACATAACACGATCTTATCCCAAATTAAGCAGCAAAAACCAACATATACGAGCAAGAATGCAAAAACCCATTCTTGTTCAAACACTGAAACATTTCTTTGCAGTATCAAATTACCAGATCAAGCCACCAAATGAACTGGAAAACAGGCAACAAAACGGGAAAACAAAGAGAAACCCAGATGAGAGAACAGGCCAATTAAAACCTTAACAGGAGCCGCTTGAAGGGAAAAGTCAGAATCAGAGTCCTGAATCAATCTTTTCATGCGACCCATGAAGTCTTTGTTCCATATAAACTCGTCGGAGGTCAAAGGATCCTCTTCTTCGCCTCCCCAATACTTGCGGAGCTTTGTCGTTGTCGGCGGACCGCCATAGTCTCCCGGAGCCACTCCAGTGGACCATTTCATGGGCTTCTTCTTCGGCAAAATGATTTTGGTTTGTCTTGGGTCGGGGGCCGATGGGATTTCGGAGTCCTGAGAAATGGGAGTGGCTGAGGAAGTCACTGTGATGAAGTAATTCAGAACCGCCATCGTTGAGGACAATGACGATAATGATGGTGGTGGTGATTGTTGGCTTGATAGATTTGATATATGTTTTCTAATGCTTATTTGTTGTTTTTTTAGTGAGAGAATGAAATTCAGAAATGGGAAAAGCCTGCCTGGTCTTAAAGGTGATTGTGTTGTGTGAGTTTGGAAAACTCCACGGCTGCTTCGTTCTGGTTCACAAAAAAACAATCTAATCGTAGCCGCGAATCAGTCTGGTGCACCTTGTCCTGCCAAGGTAAAAAATTTTTCATTTTTTTTTTTTACTTCAATTACTATTACGGTGCGACACTATAGTTCTGTAATTTCTCTTTTCAACAGTTAAACTTGATTAAAATCATATTTTCATCTAGATTTTACGAAGAAAAAATCTATACTTAATAATAGGTTATTTTTTTTAATATTGATACTTAATAATAGGTTATTTTTTGTTAATATTGATAGTAAAAGTTGCCTTTTTTTTTTGCCACCAAATCAAATTTTGCAATTGGACTCCTGTATTCGGCTTCTTTCTCATTTTATCTCCTTATGGTGCTAATACTATCATGTCATTTAATATGTGGAGTTAAGGTATTTTAATTGTTTGGAGATAAAAAAAAAAGAAAAAAAGAAAATAAACGACATGCGAATGGAATTTTGCAAAGCATTTATTAAGATAATAAAGTTTAGTGGAAAAAATTTCAAAAATATGTCAGTGATAAAAAAAATAAAAGGATTAACCTAATTTGTGTTTGAGATTTAAAAGGCTAGAAATATTGACAACTAAAAAAATAAATAAATCTTCTATTCTTAGAAACTGCAGAGGATGTCAATAGAGGGCAGGCACAATATCGACCAAAGAAGCACGAGGGGACATCACGTAAATCTAATTCGGGGGCAACTTTGACTGGTATTCATGGAGAACACAACCACATGACGAATACTATCATACTAAAGACAAGTAGAACAAGAGATGGTCATGTATGAGGTTGCCCTGAAAACTCTCTTTAGTGATCAACTTTTGAGAGGTTAATTTAGGCCGATCGATCTCTTTAAAATTTATACACGTAGAATTATTATCAAAGAGAAACTCATCACAAGGCGAAGGAGGGCACTTGTACACGTCGCATTGTGTGGACACAAGTCCTGAAACGAAGCGTACATCTCGAGTCAAGTTCAAGAGATGTTCTACTTCAAATTTAGGGCATGTGTACTTGTTATCAAATGAGAGTGAGCCGCAAAACGAAGGTGATCACGGGCGGGAGGGTCCATCATGTCAAATTTGTTGGTAGGGGCGATTGCCTAATGTCTTTAAGGAGAGGAGGGCTCTTTGTCTTTGCCTAGCATTGCCCGACCGGGGCGAAGGGCAATACACGTCGTTGCACAAGAGGAACTCCAGGCCGGGCGCCCAAAAAAGCCAAAAAAATAGAAGAGATAGATATCTAAATTAAAAAAAAAAAAAAAAGGGAAAAAAAAAGCAGTTGTTTCATAGAAGATTAATTCGTAACACTAGAAGGGGGAAAATCGTTTGCAGAATTCGAAAAGAAAACTTAGAAAAGAAGAAAAATTCTTGATAAAGCTAAATAAGATCCTTCTTCATTCTTTCTTTATCTAAACTTAGAGAAGAAACCTTGCCCATTTTTCCCGTATACCATTAACAGAGTTACCAACACTAATTATTTATTTTTCCTCACTGGGATATAATGGCACATATGATAGTTTGCCTTCCTAAGCCAATAGGCCAATTAGTAATCAATATAACAAAATAATACCTTCCTAGTCTCTTATAAATGGGGAGAAGAAAGTTAATCAAAATTGTAAGAAGGAATAAAAATGTACGTAACTCAGAATTGGACCGATATGGTTGCATTGTCTCAAAAGCAAATGAACACATCTAGTCATGTAAATGATCTAATTAAAAATCAAATAATCGGGGTCAACAAATTAGAATACATTCGTTTGTAACTAGCAAAAAATGAAATAAAATATGTTTGTTTTAAGTAAAATTGAAAAAAAACAAAAGCGATGAATACTCCAAGATCAATCAGCTAGTACCCAACTTATAACTCTTTCCGTGGAATGCTTGAAAACTTGCTTCTTCTTTTTCCTCTCTGTCATTATCTTCCAGCGCCACCACTCCCGCCACCGCCACAGCCCCGGCCACTGCGGTTGTCGGCTTTTCAGGCTCTTTATAGTCCTTGGCAGGGGCAAAATCCACCACAACATCA
>CAMOHE010050862.1:2392-12693 GCA_946598075.1 Artocarpus hirsutus | reverse complement strand
CTTGCCCATTTTTCCCGTATACCATTAACAGAGTTACCAACACTAATTATTTATTTTTCCTCACTGGGATATAATGGCACATACGATAGTTTGCCTTCCTAAGCCAATAGGCCAATTAGTAATCAATATAACAAAATAATACCTTCCTAGTCGCTCATAAATGGGGAGAAGAAAGTTAATCAAAATTGTAAGAAGGTATAAAAATGTACGTAACACAGAATTGGACCGATATGCTTGCATTGTAATACGTTCGTTTGTAACTAGCAAAAAATGAAATAAAATATGTTTGTTTTAAGTACAAAAATTGAAAAAAAAAATAGCGATGAATGCTCCAAGATCAATCAGCTAGTACCCAACTTATAACTCTTTCCGTGGAATGCTTGAAAACTTGCTTCTTCTTTTTCCACTCTGTCATTATCTTCCAGCGCCACCACTCCCGCCACCGCCACAGCCCCGGCCACTGCGGTTGTCGGCTTGTCAGGCTCTTTATAGTCCTTGGCAGGGGCAAAATCCACCACAACATCAGTCTCCATAATACTCACAGCCTTATCCGGCTTAGTCTGCAACACATCAATGGAATACTTCTTCTCATTGTAATCAATCACAATAGTATCACCCGTCGTCAAACAAGAGAACCCTCTAAGAATTTTCTCCAACACAGCCTTGGGATTAGAGAGCTCCACAAAAGCTCTCTCATGTGGCCTCAATTTCACGAACGTGCCCTTCTTGAGAGACAGATTCTTGACGCTGACCAAGCCCCCTTCTCGAAGCTTCATGTTGTGCATGATCCAGCCGGGCAAGAAGACCTTGCCTTGCTCGGCGGTGAACTCCATGACCCCGCAGTGCGTGACTTTGCGTTTGTTGTTTGGGTTTGTGAGTTGGAACAACATCGGATATTCGACGACGTCCCTAGATGTCAGGCTTGTCAAGGCCGAAGTTGGCATTATGATCTTGTCGCCGTTTTCGAGGTGAAGCTGTCCGGTCGACGAGATCGGGAAACATCGGTAGGATTTCATGAAACGTCTCATCGTGATTTTTGTTGAAAGAATTTCAATTTGTTTGTTATACTTGTTACTGGTGAAAAGCGGAGGTGAGCATATGTTTTTATACACTTCTTTGTTGTAGTATGGCAGGACTAGGAGTTCGATTCCTGATTAAGTTTTTTTCCTTTTTTTTTTTTTTTTTTCACATATTCAAATTTGGACGTGTCTATGTATTGGACAAATATTTGTGTGTATTTTGTTTCGAATCTGTTTTTTGCTTATTGATTTTTTAATTGGGAATCTTATTTTAATTTGAAAGTTATATAGATAATATACCATATATGTTTTTAGATAATCTTTTGCGCGTGACCTCGCTTGAGTGGTTTAAAAGCTGTTTTTAATTGTTACAACTTATAGTTGGATATCGAATTTGGCTTAATCGTTGAGTATTGATAATCTTACAATTTCAAATAATAATAATAATAATAATAATAATAATAAAAAATTCAGCAAATACAAACAACGTTTCACACACATATATTGGTGGAGTCACAATTAATTGAACTTTTAAAATTTGATTTTTTTCTAACAAGGTTTTTAATAATTTTAAATATACCGTTATTTCGTAAAAGAAACTATAAACATTCTGCACCAAATGATTGAAATTTGTTATCCTCCTTAAAATTTATAAGTGTGCTCCACTCAATAATTGAAATATACTTTCAAAAAAATAATTAAAATATATAATTATGTATTTACTAAATAAAATACTATTTTTGATAGTACCACAATGAAAACAATTTATGGTTACACCATAGTTCTCCCAACACCTACTTCTTCATAGACAAAACTTGAACTCGGGACTTTGTTTAAGGGAGAATGAGTTCCTTACCACCTAATCCCACGGGTTGTTGGTAGAGCTACTTTCAGCTAATAGGAATTTTTGTCGTCTTTTAACTTCCTAGTCATAGGCTGGCAAGCAAAGCCAACTTTTTTTTATTTAAATTTTTATACACATATTTTTCCTAAATTAATATTTAGTCCCCCACAAAAGTTTAAAACTTATTTTTATTACCTAAAAGATTAAAAAAAAAATCACCTCAAATCAAAATTTAACTAATATCTTTGAGTATTTTTTAGGACCTTCCCCCCACCACCCCCACAACAATAATGGCGTGGATTGTTATTAAAGTCAGTCAATTTATTTTCTGCTTTTAGTTTCTTTTTTCTTGATTTTTTTTTTCACTAGTATACAAATCCTTTTTTGTTAAAAAAAAAAAAAAAAGAAAGTACGCAATAGCAAAATAGTAAAGCTTATACAAAAAGAGAATTAAACTTGATAATGTTTCGTAAATAAAAACTTTTTAGTACATATTATAAATTCTATCAAATATACAATTTATTAGATTTTAGCAAAAATACATTTGTTTAAATGCGTGTAGAATCGACTATAAAAGTTGATCAAATTGAACAGTAGATATGGTGTGAATTCTTATGTAGTTAATTAGCCTCTTCTCACGAAATAGTTTGACTTCATCACTAGTCATAGGGTAAATAGGTGAGAATCGAATAAAGAATTATTCAGTAGGCCGGGTATACCATGTCATTTTGTTTATTTGGTACATTTGGTCAATGAAAATTCGACTCTTAGACTACAAATCCCTTTCTTAAGGTGTATTGCATTAATTGTAGAATCAAAACACCTTAATTATTTCATCTAAATTTCTTTTATTAATTATTTTGCCTCAAATAATTTTAATTTTATTTTTAAAACATTATTTTCTTATAAGATAGTTATTAGGTTGAGTATTGACCTGAGGTATTAAACATTTGGAATTTTGTGAGCAACGAGATATTTCTTAAATTTGGTTGCATCTTTGGGCTATTGAATTAGTTTTAGGCTGTGAGTAATGAGTTTTGTTTAACTTCTTTGGGAATCAATTTTTGAACCTAGAAAAATGGTTAGTTGATTATGAAGAGGTGTTCAAGGAGACTAAGAGTCCGTTTGGTTCATAGATTTGAATAAAAAACTTAAATGAAGATTTAAATTTTTATGAGAGAAAATACTATTACAAAATGATTCGAACCGTAATTGGAACCACGAACCAATCCATTTGATTAGTGGTTCGAATCACGGTTCAAATCATTTTGCTACAGTATTTTTTCTCACAAAAATTTAAATCTTCATTCAAGTTTTTTATTTAAATCTATAAACCAAACGGACTCTAAAGGTTTGACGTACAACAAGAATTTTGTATATATATAGATCATAGCTATATACCAATTATTATTTCCTTCATATAATTTTCAGTATTTGGAGTTCCAATCGAAATTACCGTACAATAAGAACGATCCATAAGACCCATTCCCATATGTTGGTCAAATGTGCAGATTACCTGATATTTTTTCAGGTATTTGACCTAGAATTAAATATCTATAAAGATGTATGCGTGTCCTCAGATACAAATAAATATACACACGAATGCTGTTATTTTTGTTATATGTTATATGTTGTTTATATGTTTTTATTTTTTTCCTTTTTTTTCTCTCTCTGGTAAAAGCGTATAAGAAAATAATGTTTTAAAACTAAAATTAAAATTGTTTGAAGTAAAATAATTAAAAAAAGAGATTTAGGTAGAATAATGGATTTGACTTTACAATTAATGCAATGCACATTAAGAAAGATAAATCTAATTACTAAAAACTGACAAAGATTAACAGTTCAAATGTCAAATTTTTATTCACTGAGTGTATTAAATAAACAAAACAACATGGTACATATGGTTTATAAAATAATTCCTCGATTAGAGGAATAAAAGAGCTAGTTCAGTTTGGCATGTACTATTTGTTCTTTTTTTTTAAGTATTGGCGTTGCAAAAAAAAAAAAAAAAAAATCAATTCATATATACATGTACCAGTTCTTATACATTGATTTCAATGCCTAAAAAAAAATAATAATAATACGACACCATCTCTCCTGTCCTACAATGTATATCATCTCGAGGGAAAAGTGTCTGATTAAGAAAGGGTTTTTATTTTTATTGAGTGTAGGATATAAAGTTAATGATAAATCAAGAACTTGAAGCTCCTCTTCTCCAAGTTGATCATGTGCTTGTAGCCATCTGTTTATTGAACTGTCGTTTGTGCAATTAATAGCCTGATTAATAAGAGATAGTTTTAACTATTATCTTAATTATAAATAATATAAAAATTTTATATATTTTAATAAAAAAATTATTATAATATAAAATTTTTAATAAAAACAGTTTTAGCCGATTTATACACCTGAAAAATCTTAGCAAATGTTTGGGATTTTTTTATGCCAATTTTAAAATGATTCATTCTTAATCCTATCAAATTTGCACTTGTTTCAGCCGATATTTTTAAGACAAAAATAAATATATTACGGCAACAAAATAAATCAGATTTCCAAACGAAAAAGAGATAGTGAACCAATTAAGAATCTTCTAACTTTCTGCACCAAAAGATTAACAAAACGCTTTATATATCGCTCCCACATACTCATCTCAAAGACCAACATGGAGGGTTAACTATATATATATAACCGTATTATCAACGCTGGCTATACAAATACAAACATATATATATATATATGTATACACTAAACGCGATCTCTGTCTTCCAGTTTCAGAAGTTCTAGAAAGTACGAACCATCGGCAGGCTGCTGTCGCTTGAAACAACTCTCCTCAATGCCTCTCTACCGCGCACAATCTTGATCCTCTTAGCCTTCTAAACAAAACCCACCAAAAATATATATATATATATATATATATTCAAACCCAGAACCTAAATTAACAGACAAAAAAGAAATAAGAAAAGAAAAAAACCTGATCTTGGGAGAAACAGAAACCCACTTTCCCTTGACCCAATCAAGATGAATCCTCAGCCGAGAAACAGGATAAGCAATCTCATCGCCAGTGGTCTCAAAGAAGACATTATAAAAATTGGAATCTTCCTTCCCAGAGATCTTTCCGACCCACCAGCCGTCGTTGTCGAAGGCATCGACAACGTCAAGAACCCGGAACTCAGACGCCGCACGATTAATCTGGGGAGGTACAGGCCGTACCTCGCAGAGTCGGACCGTCTCGACCAAAGGCTCGGACTCGTTGCTTTCTTCAAAGAGGTTCTTGTATTGAACAACGTACAAGTCCTTTCGCAGTTGCGACACCACCGTCGCCTCGTAGTACGAGCCCACAAACCCTTCTTCTTTGCTGCAAACTTCGATCTTGTCTCCTCTGCGGAACTCCATTGTTGAATGTTTGAGTTTGCGAGAAAAGGGGGGAACAGAGTGTTGTTGAATCAGATGGGTTTTGGGGTTTTTTTGCTTAGAGGAAAACGATTTAAAAAAGGGAAGTTTACCAAAATAGAGTGTGATTGGGAAGTGAATTTTGTAATGCCGTCCCAGATGGGATTCATTTTAAAAATAACCCTTAACCATGGACCTCTATCAAATTGGTCTCTGATCTAAATGTGGTATTTTCAACCCCTCGTCCATACAAAAAAGTGTAAAGTACTCCTTCTGTCAACCTCGGCATATAAAATTGATGTCTTGTCTTATGTGGCAATAATTTGTCCATGGGTGAAAAAACGAAAAAGCTCAAGCTAAGTTAACAAACCTTTTGTTTTCTTAAAAACTTCTCCAAAATAGGAGAAAAAAAATATTGAAACCGTTTGGTATTGTTTTTAAAATAGATAAAAATATTTTTATTTTAAAAAATAAGAATATTTTAAAAATCATGCTGAGAATATTTTTAAAATTTTTGTCTCGAAAAACATACGAAAATATTTTCAAAAATTTTAAGAATAAAAACAAACGGAGCCATTGTCTTTTTGCATTGTTTACAGCGTTTGAGGAAATTGCATCTCATATTTGAACCAAAATATTGCTTTTTCCAATTCTTGTTCAAGGCATAACATTAAGCAATTCCATCACAGATATTACATACCCAGAACCTATAGGAATGGCCATAACAGATGCCAATTTTGGTGCATATGGATGAAAGAATCGGAAAAAGAAAATCACATTAGCTTTTGTTAATTTTAAAACCACTATAAATTGTACTATAAATGTTATGGAGACTTTACGAATACAATAAACCGTAGGTTCATAAAAAATTAAGCAGTTTTGAAATCCGTATAATCGAGGTTGAAACTCATATTGCTACATTATGTACCACCTCAATGAAAATTTCCAAATATCATCATCAATCGCATTTACAGTTTTTACAAAATCAGTTTAAGTGATAACTATGTGATTTCAACTCTAGGAAGTGAAAACCGAACAAGATTTTAAACAAAACACACTTTGCATACTTCAGGTTACAGCCTAAGTTGCAACTTCACAGCAACACTTAATAAAAAAGTAATAACAACTATCGATTGCACTGCAGTTGCCACAAAAGTCTTATTAAACAATAAAAATAGCGTTCCAAGCTTTGAAATCAAAAAAGACAAACACAAATAAAGCATAAAATTGCCATTTTTTTTCTATATTCTACCTCAGTATTGACACATTCTTAATAGTGTCGATTCCCGAACTCAGGTAGTATTTTTCATCGAAAATACTACTCGCATAACCTCAATTTTTAACTAATAGGCAATTGAGGATTTTATTTTATGTTGGAGTGTTTTTATGTACACTATTAACACCGTAATGCATTTAAATTCTTAAGTTATCTACGGATTTAAATTTCTCCCGCCTTAAATTGTGGTGGAAATTATCAACCAAATTATTCGATCATGAAAAATAGTAAGTTTAAGTTAAATTTTTTTTATAGAATGTTAAAATACTTATATTAATTTCATAAATCCTTTAATCACAAAAATCACATATAATATTTTTCAAGAAAATCCTTGACTCAAATATGTGAATTATATTATTTGATTCTAGGATTTTCTCGGTTATTACCATTGCTAGCCCACTCAGCTAAAGATAATGGAGACTCACAGTGTAAAAGAATTCCACAATTAGGTGTACCACATAGATAGCGCCTAACATGCTTAACAATTGTTTCATGATTGGTGGCTGGTCAATGCATGAATTGAAAGAATTTATTGATTGCAAATGCTACATCGAGCCATGCGAGTGATAAGTATTACACGCTGCCAATAATTGCTCTATATTCTATGGGATTAGTAAGAGTAAAGCCAAAATATAATTTCAAAGAGGGACTAGTAACAAATGGTGCAGTGATTGATTTAGAGTCAGCCATTTTAGCATGAGTAAGAAGATCCATGATGTATCATGGTTGAGAGATGAGAATATCATGTTGGTGTCAAATAACGTCCAACAAGTTGAGAGCGTCACAATCTAACTTTTTTGGATCCTAACTAACCATTTCTTCTCTTTTTATTTCTTTTAAAACTTTGTTTAAAATTTGACAAAAATACATACGTTTTTTTTACGATAGTTTTTATCGAAATCTTGCTTTAAGATTTAAATAATACAATCCTCTTATCCGTAGTTATTAACATTAATTACATTATGTATACTTTAAGTAGTATTTCAAAATATAATTTGTCTGATACATATATATATATGTATATATATATATACATATAAGCAGAACTTTTACTATAGTGGCATCTATTCCCTATCTAATTGTCTATCCACCATGTCCAGCTCCACATGGAAATTATTCTGGTCTTTGGGCAAGATTTCCTACAACATGAATAACGAAGTGAGCTATTACTTAGTAAGTCTAAATATAGCGTACATGATGAATTTCCTATTAACTTATATGATCCAATTATGTTTATTTATGAACTTCTATTATGACTTGAACTTACCTTAACTAGGGCCTAAGTGTTTGTGCCAGTTGTATATGGTGGTCGTCGTAACACGGAGATCTTATATTTCCTTAGAACTCCCCTTGCATCGAAAGGTTGGTATAGTATTTTCTTATATACTTATTGTATCATTTACCAATTTCTTTATGGAATCATGGGACGCATAAAGTTTAGCTAAGTAAAATTTTGGTATAATATCAAAGGAAAACTTTTATAGACTTTTTTTCATTAAAGAGACATGGAGAAAGAACTTTTGAGCCAAAAAATTAAAAACATAAAAAACTTAAATAGGAAGAAGTTGCAATTGATTGGAGAGGAAATTGAAAAAAAAAAAAGAGAAGAAAATGGGTTGGATCTGGGTGAGGTCCTTGACAGGAGAAAAATTACAGAAAATAGGGAAAAAAAAGAGAAGAAGAAAGAAGACCCAAGAATTCTCCTGTTCTTGAAAACATTTAATTACTTCTTCCAATGAATATTGATCCAAGAATCATAATCGTGATGGAGTGCTAGAAGGGGTTCATCTCAATGCAAAGGAATTAAATCAGGTTGAGGTCTTTCTTGAGGGAGAAGAGGAGCTCAAGGGAATCGACGGAAGGTAGAGGGTGGAGGCACTTGAGGAGTTCGACAATGTCCCTAGTCTGCCATCCATTTTCTTGTCATCTCTTCTTTTTCCACGACCTGTATGAGTTTGCCTGTTTCTTGTTGGGGCTTTTCTTTATACGTTTGATCAACAACTAAAGTGACACGTGATCTTTGAATTTCTTGAACCAAAAAAAAAAGGTCCTTTGTTGCAGATTCTGGGTCTTCCTTATAATGGCAATGGAGTTTAAAGGAGACCATTTTTGGTTGCAATTCAGAGGATTTTGGACACCCTAATAGCTAACAATTACTTTTATTAAATTGCCCTTCATTAACTGATTTTAAAAATAGACTATTTTTTAGTATTTTGTATAGATGAAGGGGTGAGAATACTACAAGTTAAAGATTAGGGGCAAATTGACGCAAGGTCCATAAATAAATTGTATTTTTAAAATTAATCCTTTGAAATATGATGATATATATAATAATGAATGCTTTGGAGTTGGCATCCTGTTCACAAAAGGAAATTATCTGTTTCCAACGAGTCAGGTTTAGAGCTAATTTGGCATTGATGTGCTACGCTGAAGCTTTTGTTGTGCTTTGTTATAGGTCATAAGTAGGTAAGTGTTTAATAAACTTTTTTCAAAGCTTCAATGAGAATCAGAAGCAGAATTGTAGGTGTTTGATAAACTATGTATAAAATTATTGTAAAGAAGTATAATAACAAAAATAGACATATTTTATTCAGCATATCTATAGTTTTACTTTTAATTAATTTTAATTTTAAAGTTAAAATACATAATATTTGTAAATTAAGATGCTAAAAATGTGATAATATTTTTTTAAGTAATATATTTTTTGAAAAATAAATTACTTTGTTAAACAAGATAAATTATATGTCCCCATAAAACAATAAGTAACATCAAAAACTAAAAATAAATTTTTATCTCAAGCCGTTATTAGCAAAACACGTTGTGGATGGATTTTCCTACAGATATTTCTGAATCAAGCAATTGGAAACTTAGGCCCTCAAATCACCGTTAAATTGACCTGTCAACTTAGATACGCACGCAAAATTAGAATTAAACAAGGGGAAAATAATAAAGCAGAAATAAAGAACACGCCAAATTTATAGTGGTTCATTCTGTTAATGAAGAGCTACATCCACTGTAGTTCACTATCTGGTGTTGTGTATACAAATAGCTGTATTACAAAGAAAACAAGATGAAGATTAACAGGTAAGAGTGTCCTTTTCTCTCTCTCTCTCTGTATGTCTTTTTGTCTATCCCCCTTTCGAAGCCACCTCTCCGCCATATATATACTATGGAGTTGAAACGTGGTCTTTAACCGTCAGATGGAGTGGAGTAGTGTCTCGCAGGTAACTGTGATACTGGGATACGTGTCGGTAGATGATTTGCTACAGAATCCTTTACTTTTTCGTATTTCGGTCCTGTACTCAACGTGCGTTAAACGTTGGAACGTGCTATCTGTCGAACCGATACGAATGATCCAGTCGATCGGTTCGTCAAACGATCTGGACGAGTGGTACTCTAAATGAATCGGCAGTAGGTTTGGAAAGTCATTAACACTCGAATCGAATAATCGATTCGATCGTCTGACCCGTTCGAATAGCTCGATCAACATGTTGGGCCGCTAGGGCCCACAGTCAATTTGGGCCTGTCCGAATTGTACCCCAACAGTTAGCCCCCCACTCCTTAGTCTCATGTCATAGACTATAGGAGTGAAGATCTGATTCTGGAATCGACTGCGTGTGGCTTGGACGTCTCTTCACCTCTGCCAGAATCATGACTTTTCCTTGGGAAATCGCAACAATTAACTACCCGCGACACGCGTCGGCATGCCACTGGCGATTCATTAATAACCACTACGACGCTGACGTACGTGTCAGATTCGAAAAGGCACCGCCTC
>CAMOHE010050861.1:53527-70738 GCA_946598075.1 Artocarpus hirsutus | reverse complement strand
AGGACTCAGGGCTTGATGTCCCCTCACCGGAATACCCTCGGAATGTTTGAAGGGTAGCCAAGCATGCCCATTTGGGTTTCGATAAGTTGAGCGTTACTTTATTTAATATGGAAACCTAAGAATAATGATGAATTGTAATATTTGTATATATGTATAAGTGTGAAACTTAGTAATGATTAACTTTGGTATCCACGAGATATAATCATAATAAACCTCATAATCTGATATAGATCGAAAGTCCCAGAACACACTGTACAGGAATCGACTTGGTGAGGACTCAGGGCTTGATGTCCCCTCACCGTAATACCCTCGGAATGTTTGAAGGGTAGCCAAGCATGCCCATTTGGGTTTCGATAAGTTGAGCATTACTTTATTTAATATGGAAACCTAAGAATAATGATGAATTGTAATATTTGTATATATGTATAAGTGTGAAACTTAGTAATGATTAACTTTGGTATCCACGAGATATAATCATAATAAACCTCATAATCTGATATATGATGTAAATTAACTAACCATGTAGTTTTAATGTAATAATGAATAAAACCTTAAAGTGAGTAATGATTTTCCCTGCTGGACATGTCGATGCTCATCCCCATCATATTTACATCTCTCAGGTGGAACTCAGTGCAACTTATCTGATGAGGAATAAGCAACAACACTGTTGATTTCGTGTTGGAAGATCTTTGTTTAATTGTAACTCGTCTAAATTATGTAAGATTCGTATTTTTTTTGTGATGGTTGTGTTAAGTTATTTGGGAATTGTACTATGGTAATAATGACTGTATTTTAAATATTTAGTGCTACACTAAAAACTGTGGTTTGTATTTTAAATGTTTATTTTTATTTTTTATTTTTATTTAAAGACCCATGGGCATTGTTTAATAGACTTAAATAGTATTAAATCTAAGTTTATTTTTATTTTTTCAATACTGCTAACCCTCACACAGGGGCGTAACACTTGCAAAAACCAGAAATCAAAAATTGACAAGCACAAAGGAACTTCTCCAAAATGTGATTTATCACTTACTCGCTTTTTTCGTACTCTGGGACACAAATATAGATCCAGACACCGTTCAAAGGATTCCTTAACAGCATTTTCACATGCAGGGACGTTTCTCAAGGATGAATACCTAAAATAATGATAACAAGTATGGTGTTATAAGCTAAACTACCACAGAAGAAGCAAGCAATCATTTGACAAGCATTTGAGACACATGTATGTTACCTTCTAGGTATAAACTTAGGTCGGTCTTCGTCATACATTAACTGATAAGAATTAATCTCTTCTTGTGTTGGGATGTATTCCAAAGAAGGATTGTAAGACTCCTCATGGCCTGAAAGCAAAAATTAATATAAATTTTTGTCCCACAAATTTCACAAGGCGTATTAAAACATAAGACTCCAATTTTCGAAATATCGTCACCATTACCAGGCAATTTAGGCTTTGGTGCAGGAATATACGCCAAATGTGAAGACTTTTCAGCCGCATCAGATTCATATCCCCACAAGAGGTAGACACGTGGTTCTTCTTTAGGCTTTTCAAACTTAATTAACCCTTTACGAATAGCTCGACGAAGTGCAACAACCTGTGAATAGAAATAAAGGGGTGGTGCATGAATCATCAAATTATGTTTTCAAAATCCACTGATTGATATCTCCCATCTACCAGCAAATGAACAAAAGTTTGAATTTAAAAACGACCAGAAAACTAACTCATTAACACAGAAAAATAATAATAAATAAATAAAACTCTACTGACTTCTAATAAACGAAAACCATAAAAATTGAATATAAACGTACCTTCTTATGTTCCCATTTTGAAGGAATGAAGCGTCTCTTGGGTTCAGGTGCATTTGAAAGGGGATGTTTGGCGTCATCCCATTTAAACCAATCAACATAAGGCTGTATTTGGAAAAAAAAACGTAATTATGTGAGCAAAGGGAGGTGCCAGATATTGATGACCAAAAATTGAATTGACAAAAGACTTTTTACGGATCTACACACCGCATATGGATCAAAGTCAGGATGCGGAGCCTTTCCTTCAAGCATTCTGTGAACAAGTTTGGCTTCTTCCTTTGTCACTTCTACCATCTCCTGATTATACTCGTCAAAAATTTTGCGCCTGACCAAAGATCAAAGTAAGAATTTCCCAAAAGAAAAGGATTGAACAAATAGACAATGTGTATCTACGATAAATAACACCCCAAATCAGCCAGGAATCATAGAAAGACCTATCCTATGCTCAAAAGTATCCACTTGAATTCCAAGTTAATAAAGTAGATAATTTTTTCCCTTGTAATTCGTAGCAAAACCCGAAAAAAGTTCTCAAAATGAGATCCAAAACTCACCAATTCTTCGAGTCATCCGCACTTGCAAGAAAGGATTGCAGTTTATCTTCTCTTTCTTTCTTTTTTATCTTCTTACCAGCAATGTCATAACCAATATGGTCCTCATCCTGGAACCACACCAAGGGAACATTTCCAACTGTATTTCGGGGAGCCACCTACTATGATATAAACAGAAGAAGAGTCATTTTAGTTTATAACGTCAGCCAAAAAATAGTAAAGAAAAACAAAACTTCATTTGTCAAGAGAGAAGACAAAATAAAACAAACAAGGAAATGAAAAAACAAAAGACCTCATCTTCAGATGAATCGCTCTCCTCGACTTCTTGGTGAGCATCAGAGCCCTCACTTTGGTCCTCATGACTGCAATCACTGGCCAAATCATCACTGTTGATTGCGTTGACATCACCCTGAATCATAATTACACTTAAAATGTTAAAATGCAGCAAAAAAAGGCAAAATTTGGTAAGCAAACAAGAAATTTTGTACCAAAAAAAAAAAACAAAGGATAGAGTAAGGGAAAGGCTATCATGTGCTAGTTAGGCATAACTTATGCTTTTAGCCACCATAAAATGAGAAACAAAAACTATGACTTTTTGTCAATATCTGTAACCCTATTGTTTAAAATAACTTAATGAAACAAACTGATATTTGAGTTTAGTAACGAGCAATAACGATGTTGGAATGAAGTTTACGAAATTCCCTTAAAGCTCTGGTGTAGGTTTCAAAGTCTT
Source organism: Artocarpus hirsutus (assembly GCA_946598075.1). Classification (NCBI taxonomy): domain Eukaryota; kingdom Viridiplantae; phylum Streptophyta; class Magnoliopsida; order Rosales; family Moraceae; genus Artocarpus; species Artocarpus hirsutus. The sequence goes on along the minus strand of CAMOHE010050861.1, from coordinate 67,654 downwards.
ATCCAAAAAGCTTTATAAACAAGCCACATTTCCTGGCTTTAATTGTAATCTCCTTTGTAGGTTATCCCAGACATACCAGAAGCAGCTTTAGGACCACCAATAAGCCAAAAGTTGCTTTTTCAAGAAGCCGTGCCAAACAGCCCTCATGCTAACAAAATACTGTTCAGTAAATGGGAAATGAATATATATAAACACAGACACACACACACATATATATCAAAGGCATGTTGTGAAGTACCTCATCTCCAGATGAATCACTCTCCCCGGATTCTGAGTCCCTCAACGATTCATAATCCTCCGACTCTGAAGACCAAGCACCACCATCATCCTCCGAGAAATCCTACAACCATAAATTTAATGAATACTTATGAAAACAACTCAGTATCAGTGGATAAAGAGTTGCCTGGAATTGGAAATTCGAATGTTTACTATAACAAATCGCCAAAACGCCATAAACACTCAAAACAACGACTCAAAAAAAAAAAAGAGTGGAAACAAAAATTGTACGGTTTTGCAATCAATTATAGGTCTTTTGCCAAAACGAAAAATTCCAGAAAATATGCGAAAGGCCTGTAAATGAGTGTGGTTCGTAAGGTTACCCCGTCGTGGTCGGTGTCGGAATCAGAAATTTCAGGTGGTGTTCCTTGTTTGTGTTGGGTTTGGATTGCTTTCTGGTTCTTCTTCTTCTTCTCTTCGTCGATGTTGGTCTTCTGCTTTTGCTTTTGGTCCGATAGAGAGGTCTCCGTGGCCTTGGCCTTGCCCGCCCTCGCCATTCTAAGTAATATGCGCCGGAGGGTTTTGGTGTTTGAGAGGTTTAACCGGTTTATTGGAAACCGAAGGTTGGACGTCAGAGGTCTTAGTTTTGTGGCTAGCTCGCCTTCTCTACTAACTTGCTTATTGGGTATAGGGAAAATTGTGTGTTGGGTTGGGCCACCTCAAGCGGGATCGGTCTCGTGGACAAGTGGAAAAGACAGCAACTTACAAAAACTTCCCCTCAAATGAGCACTTGAAAAAGATTGTCCCCTTCAAAACCTCTTTTAAAACTATTACTTTAATTAAGAAAAAAAGATAGTTTATTAAGTTTAAGGTATCCTTTCTTTTGAAATAAAACCTATCAGGTCCTGTCTTGAAATCCTTCAAGTTCTACCATGGAACGAACTGAAACCCATCTCCTAGTCGCCAACATTGCGTGCCAGATTAAAATCTGTCAGGTTTTAAAATGGAACCTACTAGATTCCAACATATTTTTTTCAAAACAAAGAGACATCAACTGCCTCCGGTCACCGACCCAAGATGTCGGATTGGAACCTACTAGGTTTCAAAGTAGAATCTACAATATTCTAACAAAATGTTTTTAAAACAAATAAGCGTCAACTACCTCCAGTCGCCAGCTCGAGTGTCGTGTTGTAACCTGTCTTATTTCAACTTAGAACCTATAAGATTCTAACATTTTTTAAACGAAAAAACATCAACAGCCTCTTGTCATCAACGCGGGTGCCAAGTTAAAACCTGTCAGATTTCAACTTAAAATCTATCAAATTCTAACGTATTTTTTAACCTACAGGTTTTATCTCAGAATTTTTCAGATTTCATCCTGGAATTTGCTGGGTTTCGTCCCATGACTTATCGGAACCAGTAGATTCCATCTCGAAACCCGTCGGATTCCATTACAAAACCTATCGGATTCCAAATTAAAAAAAAAGGAGCAAATCAAGCAAAAAAAAAAAAATACAACCATATTATAATTTTATTACACAAAACAAGTAGGTAATATATATATATAAAACACATCGGAACATGAATTTCAATTAAGCAACAAAAAGAGCAGATCCTGGCTTTAACAAAAAAAAAAAAACCCAAAATATCTGCAAAGTGCTCCCTCAAGTTATAGTAATACTTCTGCCTCTTGCTCTTATACTGCACTTTTAACCATCTCTGACATTGCAAGAGGAAATTATTATAACACGGCCAATAAGAACAACAATTGTTTGCCTTCAACATAAATAACATAAGATTATAGAGAGTATTTAAAACACTGCATTAAGCAAAAAACAAAAAACAAAAAAAGAAAGTACACAAAAACACAAAATAGCATCTGATTTATCACTGTTTTATGTCCAAGCATAATGATGAATAATCTTAGCCTACAACCTTATTCCATAGCTGCGCAAGCTCTGCACGGGATTTCTTTCTAAAAATCGGCTCCTTCATATTTCATAAATTTCAAATTGAAACCATTAACGAGTTATTGAATAATGACCCAAAAAACATGAATTCAACATGCAACAACACATTTGTTTAGATGACCTGCATGTTTTATTTGCAAAAACATTGAAACAGTATATTTTATCATTTCTAGTACATGAAGAAAGAAAATCAAGGTGGACGATCCAAAACATGACTTAGGATAGCATCCGATCATGGCAAAAAACTATTGATCGGCAGGCAAACTGCACATCACAGTTATGATGCTAAAAGAAGAATGGCCATAAACTGCTAATGGCGCTAAAATCAACAATATCAGATAAAATAATCCTAAAAGAGCTCAAAATCTACCCACGCTATCTACAGCGACGACTGGCCCTAAAACTTTTCAAATAATCAAAAATAAAAATAAAAATAACTCAAAATTCACTCTCAAAAGATTCAAAACCACACTCAAGCTAAAGCAAGTAAACTGCAGATCGCGAAGCAACAAGCAGATCAGAAATTGTATCAATTAAGAAAGAAAAAGCATCTAATCCTAGTTACAGTCCAACAATCAACTCTCAACATCTGAGATGGACACCGACTACAGCACAGAAAACATATCCAAATTTCTTGGGAATGGACATGGAAATTGGTTCTAATACGAGCCTTGCGGACATTTCTGTACTCGCTCTCCTTCTCAGAGCCCTCAAATGTGGTTAAGCGGGCTTCGTACACAGACGGTATTTTTGTTATGCGCTGATCGAAGAGTGAATCCGATCTATTTCGGCGTCAAATAAAAAATCAAAGGCTGTTTGATTCTTATTGATACATTCAACTATTTTTTAATTATTACAACGTTGTTAGTTTTATGGTTTTTTATATATAAAGTTTTGTTTTTATAACTTTTAAGGATTAATAATTATGATACAAAGTATATATTAAATTACAAAAATAAAAATAGCACGTTAAATATACTATTTTTATATTTTTTATAGTAAATATAATATCAACATTGAAAAACACATTGGATAGAGTCTTAATTCATAAGAGCATTACGGTTTTTTTTTTTTTTTTTGGGATATTAAGGGAACATTGAAATTATCAAGGGTCCTCAAAAGAAAGTTTTATCGCAGAAAGAAGACTAAGAAGCGTGCACCTTTAATGTCAGGACGAGAGATTATGCAGTTTTTTATTTTTTTTTAGGCGCCCATTCTATAGGGTTGTTTTCCTCTTAAAATCTAACGTTGGCTCACTGAGTAAGGTGACAGACAAAATCTAATAGACGTCGTAGATAAAATATTCGGGTTGTTAATTAAACAAAAATCATTAACCGAGCGACGCTGAAATAGACTGGTTAAAATTGATCGAACAAAGTCGATGTCATGTCAAACTGATGATTAACTAAATCGCCTTTGTTTATTATTTCACTTTCACATTAAATAGATAAGCATGTTCTTTTGTGACGGATTTACACAAGTTAGCGCTATTTTTTGAGTTACGATAATATTTATTATAATTTTAATCATTAAAAATTAGGAGGAAAAATTCCCACATTAAAAATAAAGAAGCAAGTCTTTTTATCAACTACTTTATATGAAGACTAAGTGGGTGTTTAGAATAGTGGTGGGAATCACTTTTACTGTAATATGTGAGAGCTTTACACTGTAGCAAATTTTTTATTGCTACTGTAGCATGTGAAAATTTTTTATAGTTTATAACTGAGTTTGTGGTGAAACCACCACTGCCAAACACCTCTTAATAGTTTTCTTATAGCAGGATGCTTCATAAAGTAAACATATTTTGAAGGGGCTTCAAAGTTTTGACTTTATTTTTGAATCGAGTGCGCGGAGAGAGATAGGAGGTAGGAGATAGTATATTTATTTAAAACATCTCATTAATATATGACTTTCCAAATTTATCATTTTTATTTTCATAATTTAATTTATTAATTTTTGTTTACAAAAACTTTTGAAAATTTTATAAAATCATACATTAACCCAAAATCAGCCCCAATTTAGATAATTTAACCATTTGTAAATATTATATTTATATTAAAATGCTATATAATAAACTTTGAACAAATTTGGGCTATTTATTTTTATTCCTCTAAAATTTTGGCTTATTTCCTATCAAAGCGCTAAGATGGAGGATGAGAAAAGAGACAAAATTTTTTTTTTTTTTTTTTTGAATTTAGAGTTTTCAATGTTGGAAGATTGTTAGGGTATTCTTATAATTAAAATAAAGTAAAATAGACAGAACAAATAATTTCTTTTTAGATATTTGATAGTTACTAACTAATTAAAATATCATTGATATTTACCACAAAAATTTTGAAAAATCTGACACATTCTTCAAAGTCTTTCCCTATATATATATATATATATATATATAATATATATCAAATTTTTGTCATAAAAAATAAAAATATATTTATTTAAACATGATTTGAATATTCTACTAGATGTTTATAACGAGGAAACTCGCACACTATAACTTCTAAACACGCTTGTAATTGTCTAAAGAAAAGCAACGTAACAATATAATAATGCTAAAATGAAAGTGAGGAATATCATCATTTTTTTTAAGGAATAACAAGCTAAATTTATTGTTGTCAAAAAAAAAAAAAAAAAAAAAAAAAAAAACAGAGTAAATAATAAGTATATTGTTTAAAGAGTGGCACAATTGCAATAAAAGGTAGAATCATGGTTTGTAGTTATGCTCCTTTTTTTTTTTTTTTTGGAAAATGTGATGACATGTGGAAAAGGAGAAAGATAGAATGTGTCAAAAGAGAATGATTTATCCCTCTGTTTATCTCTTGTATTTTTTTCTCTTCCTCTTTTAAACCAACTAAATAGAGTTTAATATACCTGTTCAAATTTTATTTTCCCAAAAAATAAAATTTTACATTTGCAGTATAAGTAATTTTTGTTTATTCAATGGGTTTAATTTGAAACATGAACAAAATTTATGTCAATACTCGAGATAAAATTGACAAGTTTTTTCTTAATGAAGAAAATTAAGTTTTGGGTGCATGGTGCAATTTAGAAAAAAAGAGATACAAGAACCAAAAAATTATTATAACTACTTTAAATGTAAACTCCCAGTGCAATAACGCGTTGAAAAGCTGGATTCTATACTATATTACATTACATTTGATTATTTTCGTTCCTTTTACGCCAAGGAAAAAAAAGTGAGGGTTATTGCCTTGGTCTGTCTCGATCAAGTGACAATTAAGGAATGACCTAATAAAATGCTACATAAATAGTGAGATACTAACTTAAGTTAACAAAGATGTTCAATGACCCATTGAAAATCAACTTCATAATGGACGCAGCCTTGTGTTGTGTATGCGTGCAACAGAAAAGAGCGAGCGAGGAAATTCCAAATGTAATTTAAGAATCCTTTGAGCTTTTAAGCTACAATACGATATATATAACCAATGTGCACAAAATTACATTGGCAAGTATCAATCATGTTTCCATACAGGAAAATGGTATACAAGATGACGGGCCATAAGAGAAAAAGAAAAAGAGAGAAGACAAAAATGGCAAAATTCTCACCCATCTTCTCTTAGACTCACAACACGAAAGATATGCCGCCAATGAGCAAGATAAGACGAGACGCAATATGTGAAATAGCCGATGGCAAGGGTCCCTCCCCTCCCCCACAGAAGTATTCAAGTTTCTTGATATGGCCGAGTAAACTTAAAGAATGTGTTCATGGTGTTCTCAAGGAGTCCTGCCGTCTAAGAGGCACGCCTTCGGCACCAAAGCCATCCTCTTCTGAGTACTTGTGGAGTCTTGAAGTTGTTGAACCTACACACATTTCGAAAAGATCATTAAACCAAGGTTAGAGTGTCATAAGGGTTTTCTTCTTCTTTCTCCTATTCCTCGCCCGAAATGAGAAACAACTGAATTTTCCTAATTGCCAGGTTCCTGATAGAGAACTTAACTAATAACTATGATCTGATATCAAACCGTATGGAGAGTTTCATTAGAGAAAAGGATATCAAACAGAATTCATAGGAATACAAAGAGAGTACCATCACCCATGTCTTTAGTTTTGTGAAGAAGAAAAGTCCCCGACAGGATAGTCACAAATCCGCACATTTCCGTGATAACTTGGGTTGGACTTTGCCTATCCCAATCCTGGATCAAAATCAAAATCAACAATGTGAAGGCGCAAATAAAAACTGCAAGCAAGACAAAAGTAAGGAAACATATCCATGCTCAGCTGTAATTATATACAAGCTTCTAATTTTGAGATTTTTGAGGTTTAAGCGGAGACTAGTGGTCACAGGAAGTGTCAGAATAATTTCAGTTTGAGATTTTTAAAGTTTTACACAGAGGCTGGCAGCGATAGGAAGTATCAGAAGATTTTCATTTCAAACTGTATCACGTAATAAACTCATCTGAAGATACCTTAAACCATCAAAATATGTGAACATTTAGAAGGAATACCTTAAACATGATAACACTGGCCAAAATAGTTAGTGATGTGAACATAACATAATATATGGGAGAAACAACAGCCGTGTTGAAAGTATCAAGAGCCTGCAGATAGAAGCCATACGATATACATTAGGCGAATTGTTATAAGACAATATCATCAAACACGAGGACAAGATGTCAGAAAAGGTAAAGGCAAAACAAAATGAGCGACTATAGTTTGATATGTAGTAGATAAATTAAATTATCTTTTCTGCATCTTGGCACTTGGAAGTATAAAAAACTCTTAGTGTCAAGTTAATTGGAAAAAAAATGCATACCTTTAGGATTTAGATGATGTATTCTGGTAGCGAGGTTTTTACAATCAAGTTGATGAAAAGAAAAGGAAAACCTCTAGGATTCAGCTCAAGTTATTCTAGAAGCAAATTGAACATACTGCATTCATATCCTCAAACAATTACCTCATTCAAACAAAATAAATGAACCAAAAAGAAACGACCGATTACCTTGTTTAAATAATTCATTTGCGTAAGAACACAAGTTAGCACAATCAAAGCAAAGGCCCAAGTTTGCCGATATATGAACTGATTTGTCCCTGACAATGTCAACTTCAAAGCAATTCCTAGGGCTTTAACACTCATGACCTGCCAAAAGAGAGCTTTAATATAAAAACACTTAGAGAGAGATGAGAAAGGAAAAGCAAACATAGTCCAAAACCACTAGTTGAGCACCGAGACATACCGACAAAGAACCTACAAGGGAACAAACTCCAATATAAACCATTATATGTGTCTGGCCGTATTGTGGAATAAAGTAGAATATAAGTATAAATACAGCAATTATGACCAAAGCTGCATACAAAAGAAAAGCTGCACAAAAGCATATGTTATTAAGCGTTCAAAACATGTATACCATAATGAAACTTTAAATGTTACATGTGAAAGACAAGTGTAGAAAAACTATAAGACAATCACCTGGATCCATGGCAAGATCCCAAACTTCTGTCACAGATTCAATTTCACGTTCTTGAGGAGCATGTAGAACAATTGACGTAGAACCCACGACACATAGAACACAACCAAGAATTCCAAAAATGTGAAGTCTCTCTCGTAAAATAATATGTGCAAGTACAGCGCTGCAAGATAAGACAAACATTAGCAATCAACACCAGAAAGCAATAACGTTAATGTAAAAACAATATAGCTATCATGCCTGATAATTATGCTCAGGGCGCCAAGAGGAGTCACCAATATAGCTGGCGCAAATGCATAGGCCGCAAAATTAGCAATTTCTCCGACAATCACTATCAAAATGGCAATCCATCAGATTTGACTGTTTGCCTTCTTCAAAATAAAACGTGCAAACCATAGGCAACTCAACCACATAACGTATTGTATTAGTGAACACTAATTATTTGCAAGTAATTACAACAGTAAACAGTTAATTATATGTTTTCTACTACTGTTTGGCTAAATGCTTGAGCAAGTCTTGAGAGTTGTAAAGAACTTTGTGATTTAACTGGAATGAAAACTGAGGAGAAACAAAAACAACTGATGACTTCATTAAAACTGAACAAAAGAACGAATTAGAACTCACTTGTAATCATGCCCACCCACCAAAGTGGCTCGTATAAATAAGAATATCCTCCGGATCCTGCAAACGAATCGCTTAGATGAAGTTTATGGACCTCTCAATACATGCCTTCTTACACAAGATCATAGACTAAAAAGGGGTAATCATAAAGGAACAATTTAGCAATTAACCTAGACACAACACAACTGCTGAAATAATAGAAGCAGATCCAACGGAAGGTAACTGCTCCATCTAAGGTAATAAAATCATTTGTGCCATGCCCTTTACATAAGCTGCCCAAGTACATCTAAGGTAATCATTGACCATTTTCCCCTTTCTGCTCATCTGTGTGAAGATTATGAACTAACAGCAACATAAATCAAGTATTAACAGCACAATTCCATCTTTGAATTCGGCCACCGATTATTAATTCATCATCAACTGTTACACTAAAGACATCACTTCACTAATCCACTAAATTTCACCTCATTGACATTGTAATTCGTTTCCATTTCCCTTTCCGCCCAATTCACACTTAAAAAGCCTTGAAATTTACGAAATAAAGTAAACGCAAAAGGTCAATTTCCAACGATTTCGACAATTGCGAATCGAGATTTCCACAAATTCAAAAAAAATAAATAAATAAAACAAAAAAAAAGGCTACCAGCTCTGATTCCCGAAGCTCCGGCCTTCTTCAAGCCCTTCTTCTTGACGATGAAGCTTGCGCCAATGAAGAAGCTTGAAGAAAGAGCGAGAATTAAGCCCTTGATGTTATCGGAGGACATGCCTCTGTACGCGTCTTTCCAACTCGAAGCACCCTGAGCAGTGGCCGCCGCCATGGCAGCGAATAACCGAAACAAACAAAACCCTAGCTTAGCCTAGCGTCTCCGGGACGGTGGGTTCCACGCTTGTCATAAAACCACCATCGTCGAGTGGCGGAAAAGAGAAGGAGATAGAGAGAATCAGAGGAAATGGTCGACGACTCAGGACGAACTCGGAACGCGCCAGAAAAGACCGAGTCGCAATTTTGTCTGGATTGGCTGGAGAAGAAGAAGAAGAAGAAGAAAAAGACAGATCTGGATTGAGAAAGTGATGAATGGAAATTTGTCGGCGCTGGGTTGGGGGATTGGGGAAATGGGGGCGTGCACAGCTTTGCTGGTGTGTGAGATTTTCTTTCTTGGATCGGAGTGAAATTTGATCACGACACACAGAACATGAGAGAGAAAAACTTTTTTAGAGAGAGAGAGATTTGGTTTGGCTTTTAAATCGGAATTACCAACTTAATGACTCCACTCCGACTACGGTTGATGAGTGTGGGGGAGTTCTACTCTCCATCTTTTTGTTCTTTTCTTTCTTTTAATTACTTTCTTTGTTTTCCCTCAATGGTAATGTTGATTGGCTATCAAATTTCAAAAACAAAAGAAAAATTGTTGATTATCTACACAACCTAAATCTAGTGATTCAAGAATTCAAACAGGAATCAAACTCAAAATTCAAACTCCTCAAAAAATAAAAATAAAAAAACTCTTGATTTAATTTAAGAAATATTACTTTTACGATAATAAAAACTTAGGAATGGGCCAGTCTGAAGTAACCTTTTTGTTTACAAATGTAATTTTTTTATTTTTTCGTGCAACTTTTAATTTGTTTACATGTGATAATAGTTAATAAATATAGTCTAATAAATATAACATTGAATTACATTTCAACAAATTTATGGTGACATAATAGCATAACAAATTTAAATTTTCGACGAATTTACATATTCCAAACTGGTTTAAGTGTTGGATTTTAAGCCAAAACCTAAAAATTTAATTTAACTGTTATTTTTTCCTTTTGAATACTAAACGTTTATTTTCTTAATTAAAAATTTTTTAAAAAGATTATTTACATTTGTGCCTTAAAAACTTTAGACCTATTCATATCTTGCCCTTTGATCTTTAAAGAATCCTAGGTAGCGGTGCCAGACTATCAATTAGTTTCATTGTCAAAATGTTTGAAAAAACACAAAGAAAAACATCACGTAGTTGCACATGATGGATGATTAATGTGTTTGAGAACACTAATTAGAACCAATTTATTAAAAATATTGTATCATATGAGAGCTTATATAACAGTAATTTTTTACTTTTTACTATAACTGATAAGAACTTTACTTTACACTATTTGTTGTTATGACCAATTGGTTCTAACTAATGGTCAAACACGCTACAAAACTATAAGTTTACCCTTACTAAATAGTCACCCCTTAAACAAAGAGAAACCCTTCCCCACCCTTTTTTTTTCCGTCACTTCAAATTGGTCATAGCCATTCCCACAAGAGCTTTGCCCAAACCATGGATTTGAGGAATAGCCTAGAGTTCAGCGCAAATGTAATTAATATATCTATTTATATATAAATAAAAATACAAAAATTATGATTTATTCCCTATATATTTAATAAAAAATTGAAAAAAAGTTGAGGGAAGTGAATAGATTATTTTGATGAATAACATAGACATGTACTATTTGTTTGGGAAGCTCGTTAGAATCTAGATTAATTTTTTATCATATAAAGTTCTCATATGCTATAGTGAAAAGTAAAAAATTTGCTACAGTATAAAACTCTCACGTGTTACGATGTTTAAGTTTCAAAAATTTGCTACTAAATAAACTTATAGTTGTAAACTTGAATGGCTAAATACATGTTACCTCAAAAGAAAATTGCTAAAGTTTTTTTATTTAATAATTCAAACAAAAAGGTTTAAATTACCATGATTCAAATTCAACATCCATTCTTGTGGGGATTAGGCATCCAAAATTAAAAAAAAAAAAAAAATTGTCGAATTAATAATTTAGTACCATAATACATGCTTTATTGTATCATCAATTTTACTAGTGTTTTGTATCTTTATAGCTGTAATATTCATTTTAATTGAATGAAATATCAACTCTATCAAAAAGAACATGGAGGTTGATTATAATGGACATCAAAGTTTAGTTGTCCTCTCATCACAATATGAAAGTGATGCCCATCTTTTGTTTATTTATTTATTTTTTATATTTTGGGAAAGCGACATGTTACGGGGTTTTCAAGGGTAAAAAATTAATGGCCCGTATTTGTGCTACTCTCGTGAAGGCAGTGGCCTGCAATTTGTACTAGATTTGTTTGTTTTTCTTTAGCTGAATTTATTTCACAAAAATGCAATCTCAACCCTCTCGCTTTTTCTGTGTTGTACGAAAGCACACACTCATGGACGAGCCTCCTCTAAAAAATTGAAAAAGAAGAATTTTGAACTGTTTGACAGTGGTGAGAACCACTTAGTTCTTACCATAAAATCAGTTATAAATAGTAAAAAATTTTCACATATTACAATAACAATAAAAAAAATTACTACGATGTAAAACTCTCACATGCTACAATAAAAATAATTCCCACCACTCTTTCAAACACTCAAAAAAAAAAAAAAAACCATCCGCAAAGCATAAAATAACCCAACATATAATTTTGTTTAGGTAGAAAAATAACTATAGGTTTTTTAGTGAGGAACTTACCGTTAGTTGGCTTGAAATGTTGTGACTTGAAAATAAAATGCTTAAAATATATGGACTCATTTGACTCATTAATTTGAAATACATGTGGTTTGAACTTTTTTAATTTAAAATAGAAGGTTTGAAATGTATGATTTAACTTTCAGTTCGTTTTTGAAAACAACATAAAGGTAAAACTCATATTTGAGAGTTTTCTATTTTTAAAATATCAAATCAATGATTTGAACCAAATTCGAAAAAAAAAAAGGAATTTTTTTGTTCAAACCTAACCACTGAAATAATCAAAGTTTAGTATTTGAAGATAGTCGGACCTAATAACCAGAGTGATTTAATCAGCGGTCGATCACAAAAACAAGATAGTTGTAACAAAATTGAGGAATGATATTGGGGTGGGGTTCATTTGGTGTACAGATTCAAAATGATTTAGTTTATAATTGTATGGTTTCAACTATGTTCTAAATTATATAGTTTACACGATGGTTTTGAAGCGACGTTTAAAATGTCACGAGAATTAATATTTAGAAAACCATGTTTTATGAAGGAAAACAAGAATGATGATGGTTTTACTGTAAAAAAATTATTAAAATTGGTTGATTTTGAAGGAGAGAGGATACAGTTTATATTTTAGGCGTTTAGACGAGTTTAAAACCGTCTTCGTGGTTTAAAACTACTTCAATTATTATTCCATCAAATATCAATTTAAACCATCTTAATGGTTAAAAACTACCTTTAATGTTTAAAACCTACGTATCAAATGGCACAAAAAAAATAATAAACAAAAACGACAAAAAATAACAGCGACAAAAGTACGTACTATAAACGACATCACATAAAGGAGCAATGAGCATAAAACGCTAATGGACAAAAATGGCAGAGAACATGACGAGTGGGGGTGGCAAAACGGGTTGAAGGATCGGGTTAATATCGGGTTGGAGTTAATTTTTATAAAAATTAACTCAATACTAATCCGACCCGTGATACGAACGGGTTGAGAATTCTCAACCTTAACACGACCCGTTTTGATAGGGTTGACACGAACACGACCCGTATCAACCAGTTCCTTATGCACAGTGTCAAAAAAATAACCCGCGACCCGTTTTTGACCCATAACCTTATTGTGACCTGCAACTCGCCTATGATCCGCCTACATTAATATATATAATATTTAAAAAAATATAAAATTAGATGAGTTTTATACCACTTCAATAAGAAAATGAGTGATAAGAGATATAACGTTTGATCTTTTAAGGGCTTGTATTATATATGAAATAATATTAATTTTTTTAAAGTTAATTAATTAAATACAGGTCAGAAATGAGTCATTTTAGTGTCAAACAGGTTGACTTGAACATGACCCGTTTTTTGATAGGTCAGTTTCAGGTCGACACTAAAATGACCCGTGGTCAAAGTTTTCGACACTAACCTGCAAAAAAACGTGTTGAATTCATGTTGTGTCGTTATGTCGCAACCCGTGTTGCTGGCCCTAACAACGAGTAAAGACGACTACAAAATTTAGCAAAGCAATGTTATTGTAAAAAACGACAGAGGTATTTTCGAACTTGACAAGTTAATAACCATCAGAAATTTATCCAAAGTCTAACATTAAGAACAGCCCATAACCATTTAAACCAAATGTTTATTACACTTCAATGTGTTTAAGTGTTTCTTACACTCAAATGTGTTTTTAGATTTTTTTTTTTTTTTTCCCATCAGTCGACTAGTTCGATTAGGCTTTCAAACAGAGTTACGTTCCATTGTCAAATTATGCCTCAAGGTTTTAGCTGAATCAATACGTTCCATTATTTGTCTTCAGATTTTCTACCAACCTTCTTATGCCAATTATATATATTATAAAAACTAGTTCATGAAAATGATATCCATTCTATTATGTATAATTTGGGTAATCATCAAACAACACGGCTCAAACGTCAAACCAAACGCAGGGTTACCGTGTGTGAGACATAACTAATGAATTAGGTTATATGACAAGATTAACACATTTGTAGGTTGTTTGTTGAACGGTTGGAACTGATATAGTGTATTTAAAAACTATAACATAAGAGAGTTTTATATTGTTGCAATTTGTTGTAGTTATTGAAAATTTTACACCGTTTATTGGTTGGAACTCCAAACAAACATATTGTGCTTGACGTAATTAATTATGCAGGTCGTTCACATCTTCATTTGTTTTTCTTGAAAGAAAAGATAAATTGGTTAATAGATGTATTGGAAGTGTAATACGAAATCGTGTCCAATGGATAACAATTGTGGCCTTAAAAAATAAATTGTGTACACGCTGTTCAACATACCAATTAAAACGAGTTATGTTGGTTAATTATGTAATAAAGTAGCAGTGTTAGAATTGACAGCTTATTGCTTGTTTTAA
>CAMOHE010050861.1:36047-52146 GCA_946598075.1 Artocarpus hirsutus | reverse complement strand
CAAAGCATAAAATAACCCAACATATAATTTTGTTTAGGTAGAAAAATAACTATAGGTTTTTTAGTGAGGAACTTACCGTTAGTTGGCTTGAAATGTTGTGACTTGAAAATAAAATGCTTAAAATATATGGACTCATTTGACTCATTAATTTGAAATACATGTGGTTTGAACTTTTTTAATTTAAAATAGAAGGTTTGAAATGTATGATTTAACTTTTAGTTCGTTTTTGAAAACAACATAAAGGTAAAACTCATATTTGAGAGTTTTCTATTTTTAAAATATCAAATCAATGATTTGAACCAAATCTGAAAAAAAAAGGGAATTTTTTTGTTCAAACCTAACCACTGAAATAATCAAAGTTTATTATTTGAAGAGAGTCAGACCTAATAACCGAGTGATTTAATCAGCGGTCGATCACAAAAAAAAGATAGTTGTAACAAAATTGAGGAATGATATTGGGGTGGGGTTCATTTGGTGTACAGATTCAAAATGATTTAGTTTATAATTGTATGGTTTCAACTATGTTCTAAATTGTATAGTTTACACGGTGGTTTTGAAGCGACGTTTAAAATGTCACAAGAATTAATATTTAGAAAACCATGTTTTATGAAGAAAAATAAGAATGATAATGGTTTTACTGTAAAAAAATTATTAAAATCGGTTGATTTTGAAGGAAAGAGGATACAGTTTAGATTTTAGGCATTTAGACGAGTTTAAAACCGTCTTCGTGGTTTAAAACTACTTCAATTAATATTCCATCAAATTCAATTTAAACCATCTTAATGGTTTAAAACTACCTTTAATGTTTAAAACCTACGTATCAAATGGCACAAAAATAATAATAAACAAAAACGACAAAAAATAACAGCGACAAAAGTACGTACTATAAACAACATCACATAAAGGAGCAATGAGCATAAAACGCCAATGGACAAAAATGGCAGAGAACATGACGAGTGGGGGGTGGCAAAACGGGTTGAAGGGTCGGGTTAATATCAGGTTGGAGTTAATTTTTATAAAAATTAGGTCGATATTAATCCGACCCGTGACACGAACGGGTTGAGAATTCTCAACCTTAAAACGACCCATTTGATACGGATTGACACGAACACGACCCGTATCAACCAGTTCCTTATGCACAGTGTCAAAAAAAAATAACCTGCAACCTGTTTTTTACCCATAACCCTATTGTGACCTACAACTCACCTATGACCCGCCTACATTAGTATATATAATATTAAAAAATATATAAAATTAGATGAGTTTTATACCACTTCAATAAGAAAATGAGTGATAAGAGATGTATCGTTTGATTTTTTAAGGACTTATATTATATATGAAATAATATTAATTTTTTTAAAGTTAATTAATTAAATACGGGTCAGATATGGATCATTAGTGTCAAACGGGTTAACTTGAACATGACTCGTTTTTTGATGGGTTAGTTTCGGGTCGACACTAAAATGACCCGTGATCAAAGTTTTCGACACTAACCTGCAAAAAAACGTGTTGGATTCATGTTGTGTCGTCGTGTAGCAACTCATGTTGCCGGCCCTAACGACGAGTAAAGACGACTACAAAATTTAGCAAAGCAATGTTATTGTAAAAAACGACAGAGGTATTTTCGAACTTGACAAGTTAATAACCATCAGAAATTTATCCAAAGTCTAACATTAAGAACAGCCCATAACCATTTAAACCAAATGTTTATTACACTTCAATGTGTTTAAGTGTTTCTTACACTCAAATGTGTTTTTAGATTTTTTTTTTTTCCCATCAGTCGACTAGTTCGATTAGACTTTCAAACAGAGTCACGTTCCATTGTCAAATTATGCCTCAAGGTTTTAGCTGAATCAATACGTTCCATTATTTGTCTTCAGATTTTCTACAACCTTCTTATGCCAATTATATATATTACAAAAACTAGTTCATGAAAATGATATCCATTCTATTCTGTATAATTTGGGTAATCATCAAACAACATGGCTCAAACGTCAAACCAACCGCAGGGTTACCGTGTTTGAGACATAACAAATGAATTAGGTTATATGACAAGATTAACACATTTGTAGGTTGTTTGTTGAACGGTTGAAACTGATATAGTTGATTTATAAACTATAACATATAAGAGTTTTATACTGTTGCAATTTGTTGTAGTTATTTAAAATTTTACACCGTTTATTGGTTGGAACTCCAAACAAACATATTGTGCTTGACGTAATTAATTATGCAGGTCGTTCACATCTTCATTTGTTTTTCTTGAAAGAAAAGATAAATTGGTTAATAGATGTATTGAAAGTGTAATACGAAATCGTGTCCAATGGATAACAATTGTGGCCTTAAAAAATAAATTGTGTACACGCTGTTCAACATACCAATTAAAACGAGTTATGTTGGTTAATTATGTAATAAAGTAGCAGTGTTAGAATTGACAGCTTATTGCTTGTTTTAATAAAGAAGTCGTGTTGACGCTTTCCAACAAGATTAATGAAAGAGGTTACCAACACGATTCATCAATATGAATTGTTATTCATGACAAATTATATACCACGTCAGCAATTTTCGTTAGAGATATAGACAGAATGGGACGAAAAGGACAAATTGATCGGTTTTTTGTAGTTCAAGGGTTATTTTGAGTGGTTTTAAAAAATCAATGACAAAATAAAACAGGGTACATAAGTCAGAGGATAATTATGAAAATAATCCATCGCTGATCCACCGTCAAAGGGTGATATAATTATTGCTAAATATTTTGTTATTTAATTATCTTTAACATAATTTTTCCACCAATTGTCGTGTATATACATATACATATATACATAAATGTTTTTTCAACCAATAATTTACTCCATTAGTCACGAGAGAATTTGTTAGAATGTCTACTTTAAAATGTGAAATTTGGTTATAGGGTGTTTAGCATGATAGTTAGAACCATTAGTTATAACTATTTTTATTGTAGCATGTAAAAGCTTTACATTGTAGCAAAATTTTTTGTTTACTGTAATATGTGAGAGCTTTACGCTTTCATAACTGAGATAATGGTTGGGATTGCCCTTGTCAAATATGTAATTAATCTAAAAAGAAAAACCTGAAATTAGCAAAATAATACTAGAAAAAATACTTTTGTTATAGTTTTAACTTTATTTATATTTATTTTTGTATTAGGCAATATATTGTTTTTAGTTCTGGGCAATTTACCCATTTTATATAATTTGTCATGTGTATTTATATGAAGCTTATTTATAGTGATATTTACTAGTGAATATTATATATTTTTCATAGGTTATGAGTATAGGCATATTATCGAACTACATTAAACCTTATTATTCTCTTCTATTTTATATTCTTTTTATTTATTTTTTTATACGATATTAGAGCTTCATATTCAAACGAGTTCCCAATCCTTCTTAGCTAATGTCACTCTTCTCCATCCAATCGCGTGACGTCCCCATCACGGATCGGCTCCCCTGAGGGTCCCACTGGACCGTGGAGAGTCCACACACCAGGCCGGCAGTACCCCGCTCTGATACCACTTGTCACGTCCCAAAAGAGCTCTTGTTGAGAGGTGGATAGTCCAGGATATAAGTACTGCTTTTTGGTCATTTACCTAACTGATGTGAGACTTTTTGTACGTTACACTACGCTATCATTTCTTTATAATAGGTCATATGTCTCCAAACTCTTTTAACTTGCGTGCCTTCAATCCACAAACATGGTATTTTCTCTACTAAGGCGAAATGCCTCCAAAGGTCTACGCTAGGAGCCTCCAATAGTTAAGACGAGCATCTTTAGGAGTTTTACTTTTATCTTTTTTCTATGTCAATAGGTCCTTGATAATTGTCGTCTCCGTGCAACAACTTTTCTTTGTCTTTAGTTTCTTAGGGAAAGAAAAAAGAAAGAAAGCAAAAAGTAAAAATAAAAAAAAAGAGCAAACAAAAGAAAAAAGAAAAAGAAGAAAAACTCCTTTGCAAGATTGAAATATCTTTATCGGAGTACCTTTTTACGGGGCCATATTAGAGAAAGTACTTTTATTATACATTTGATTTTATTTGTGTTTATTTTTATATTAGGCAATATATTATTTTTAGTTTTTCTGTTTATATGATTTGTAATGTATATTTATACTAAACCCATTCATTTTATAATGCTCTTTACTAATAAATTTTATCTTTTTATTTTTATTTGTAGAGATTTGCAATGTATATTTATACTAAGCCCATTCATAATGCTCTTTACTAATAAGTGGGTGTTTGAAAAGGTGGTAGGAACTATTTTTATGTAGCACATGAGAATTTTATACTGTAACAATTTTTTTTAATTGTTACTGTAGCATATAAGAGCTTTACACTGTTTATAATTGAGTTTGTGATGAGAACTGAGCGATGAGAACCACTTCCAAATACCTTTTAAATTTTATCTTTTTATTTTTATTTTTAGTATGTGGACATAGACTTGTTATTTGAACGACTTTAAATCTTCTAGTTCTCTTCTATCTTATCTTTTTCTTATTTAATTTTTCTACAAGTGAAACTTATAAAATAAACTTGTTTGAAGTCATTTTACAAATTAATTTTTAATATTATTGGTTTAATCTTACAAACGTCTGGGCGCCAGGTGGTTCTCAGAGCGTTTTCTTACCACCTCATCTTCCCTCCTTTTTCAGGTTTCAGATTACATTCTCTTTCTGATTGGTTTCAAAATTTCAAATCTCAAAACACTAGAAGGCTGTTTTCGACGAGGAAGAAAGCAGTAGCGGTAGCAGGAGAAAGGGGAAGGCTTGAAGAATGTCCAAGTACGAGTACCCGAGGCTGTCTCGCTCCGAGATTACGAATATTCTGGCCGAGGCTCAGATCGTCGCCATTTCCGAGCACGACCTCCTCAAACCTAACCTCGAGTTTGTTTCCGAGCTCTATGCTCGGATCTTGTTCTACCTCGACTTCCTTAACGAGTATTTTCCCATTTCCTTGACCCTAACTTTCCTTTTGCTTCCCGAGAAATCGCAATCAATATTCAGTGAGTGCAACAGAATAACATGAATTTTTATATGCGTGCTAACATTTGTCCCGATTCTCGCACGGGTTGTTTTGAGAGGAACGGAAAAGAACGATCCATAACAAAAATATATGAAAATTTTGCTACTTTTGCAGTATTGTTTAGTCTGAAGGAGTTAATCTGTTTGGCTTAAGAGAATATATAAACCTGAAACCCAGATGCAAAATCTTTTGAGATAGTCATTATTATCAAGAGTGTGATATGCTAAAGAGTTAAGAATTGAAGTTTTCCTTCACCTGTCCCAATTGTTGAGCTTTTCTAACTGATTGAAGGGTAAACCTCAAATTTTTATGAGACATCATCTTGATGCTATTTGATATAGTGTCCTTTTTGGGGGATTATGATTTGTGCAGGGAGGATCATGGGCAAGTCGAGTTTGGTGCTCTGGAGCAGTTTGAAAACCCGGACCTTCACGTAGACTCCGTCAGGATTATTAGATTGTACAACAGGATAAAGGAAGTGGTGGCTGCGTTGGAATGTCCCAAGAGATTTACCCTCAAAGATCTGATAAAACCAGATATTGACCGTACTGAATATTTTGTCAGCGCACTTCTCAATTTCTGTCTTTACAAGTAAGTTTTTTACATTACCATATTGGACGCTCCTAATTCCTATTGCGTTTTGGATACCGAGGAATGGATAAATTGTTTGAATTAAGAAATTTTCAACAAATGTGGGTTCTCATTTTTCTCTTATAAAATTCTTGTTATGGGATATGGTGTTACGGTTAGCTTATTTGATGAGAATAGAAGTAGACCAACAATCTGCTCATATAATTAAGCATATTATTTTGGTTTTATGTTCAAGTCTGCACAGAAAAACTACAAAATACCGTGAAAGAAATGGCGGTTGATTGCTATGTTGACTTTGAGCTGAAACTTGAAAACATAGTTTCATAAAATAATGCAAGTTTTTATTACTTGGTTCTGACATTGTTATGCTTGTGCTTACCCTGCCTTTTGGTTGTTTCTTCCCATACTAGAGGTACAAAAATGGAACTCTTAACCCCAAAAGTTAATGAACTGACACTTCTTGAGGAGCAACGCAAAGAATGGGAGTGCAAGATTTCTGAGGTATCTTTTAGAGAGAAGAAAGATTTGCTTCATCAATTTCGTTTTTCTGATTTCTTTTATGACAATTAAACCAGAAATTGCAAATTACCTTATTTCTTTTATGACAGCTGAATGCAGAAATTGCAAATTATAATGAAGCAAGAGAAAGGGAGCTACCTCTTGTTCAAGTGGTAGATGTAAAGGTTAAAGAACTGCATCAAACCATTCAGAGCCTCAACACTCATCAGGCATCGTTGAGGAACACATCACGGAAGTTGAAGGAAAAAAATGGGGAATTGGATGAGAAGGTCAGATTTTGCAATGCTACGCCATTTGATATATGTGTTGACTCAGGAATAGAGACAATAACAAGAAGTTGAATATCCTAGTTGGGATTTGGGAACTTATGTACTTATCTATTTGTTTAGGACCTTTAAGTTCAGTTCTGGCAACCAGTGGTATCAAATTGTTATAGGGGAAGCTGATCAGCTGTAGTTTGTGCCTTTTGATGATATGCTGCAGATTTATTTTCAAGTTTAATAATTATTAATAATTCTTTCTGAACCACTAGTATGTTGCGTGGTCTTTTATGGCTGCTAGGATATCCATGTCTCTGTCTCTCTCTCTTCCTTCTTCTTCCTGCTGGTTTATACTTTTATTCCTCATCGATGTAGAGTCAGGGTTCTCCCTTGTCTTTTCATATCATAGTCTAACATGATTACGCCTTACCTTAATTACTCAAATGGTTTTGTTTTAAGTTATCACGAAGATTAGATTATGTTGTAACAAATTATCATGCAACTCGTTTTTTAATTATTCTTGCCATTTCTTTTCCTTCTATTTTCTAGATTTCTAATGCTGAATTTGCTCTGGTACAAAGTGTCCAAGAAAATGCAAACTTACGTTCCAAAATCGTTCAATCACCAGAGAAACTGCAGGTAAATTTTTCTTTCAGTTTTCTGAGGACAAAATACGCTATATAAAAATGAGCATTGACCTGGCAACGTAGTGTCTCGTACATGAGTGATGAGATGATAAGGTCAATGGTCACTTCAAAAGTAGACGTAGTATCTTTAATTTCATGTTTTAGGGATGTTCGTTGCTGGTCATTTTACGTACTCTTTCTCATTAAAGTGTCTTTTATGCCATTTACTTTGCAATTTATAAATATATATATTATTCTCTGCAAACGATGTCACTACTTGCCATTAGATTAACTCATGCGATCTTTTCATTTTCTTCTTAAAGAGAACTTTAGAGGAGAAGAAATCTGTTCGAGAGGAGGCAAGGAATGCTGAAAGATTGGCGATGCAATCTTTTCAGGAGAAGACAGCCCTTTCTGAAGTTTATACGAAGGTGATCTATTTTGATGTTTCCCATTAAAGCTTTTGTATCAGTTGGCTTGCTGCACAGTGCGCATGCATGCATACAGACTTTTAGCAGGAGCATAGATCACAAGAAAAACATGAGTGGGTTTTTGTGGTTTTCTTGTCGTTTAGTTTCTGTTTCTGTTTTTGTTTTGTTTTTTTGGTGGAATGCTGGAACTTATTTATGAAGACTATTTTGAAAATTGGTTGATGGCATCTTTCTCTGACGTTTCTCAGGTCTTGAAGAAAATGAAGAAGCACTTAGCCCAGATGCAGGATATACAAGAACAGGTAAACATATAGAACACATAAAAAATATTCATTTGAAAATTGAAAGTTTTAATGTATGTATCTTTGATAGGTAAACTCTGCTAAATCTGTTGATAAAGAATACAAGGCTCTAAAAACTAAGCTAAGTGATTTGGTAGTATTGGACAAGTCACTTGACGCCAAGTTTTTGGAACGGCAAGGAAGAGGTACTACTTTCTACCAGTTTCTAAAATCCTATTACTATTTTCTACTATGTATTTCAACATCCTATTAGTTTGCATAGGACACAGTTTAACCTTTAGTAAAGATGAAGCCCTAAACCTTGTCTTCTTATTCTCCAGTGGAACAGTTGGAGGAGGCACTAAAGCAATTAGAAAAAGAAAGAGATGTCAAGAGTGAGGCAGCACTCAAGGAATACAATCGAGTGAATATGGAGGTGGAGGCGAGGAGGCGTGATCTGGAAGCGAAGCAGAAGAATGTTGAATCTGTATTAGCGGAGGTGCTTCTTTATCATTTGATTTTCTTAGCTCCTTTTTTTTTGGATGTTGTAGACATCTAGTAATGTTGTAGGGTCTTTGTTGTAATTCGTAGGTGGATGCTATAACTTTGAAAACAAACTCGGTAAAAGAAGCTGGACTAGCTAAGCAGCAAGAGTTACTTTCAAAATGCGAGGAGGTCATCAAAGCGGTAAACTTTGTCCGAGCTATTGTTTCTAATAGATCCCTTTAATTTCTTCACTTCAAAATGCAGTTTCCTTGTAAAATTTCTCATTTTCAAAATTAACCTGCCCTTGTGCTTTATACCAATTTTGCTTACACGTTTTCTGCATCTGCGTGTTTGGATTGATCTTCTGTTGAACGTTCTTATAATACTGCAACTGAAATGGTTTTTATTTTGTCAACGCTGGTGCTTGCAGTTTTGGGAGTACAAGAATTGCATTCACAAGTCGTTTCCTATGATGAATTTGGAGCCAAAGGCTTAGGGCTTCAATTTGGATCAAAGTCTCTTATAGCTGTATAAACACCTTGTTTGCAGTTTTGATTCTTGGTTTCAGGGCGGCGATGGTGGAAAGTTACTATGTTCAATCTTGGCATTCGAGTTAAGTGCTCGTACTATTTATTTTTGGAATATGCTAGAATTATTATAATCATATTGCCAATACAATCTTGTCAACTTACATAAATATACTCTTTGGGTATGGCCATTGGCACGTCGTCATATGGTTCTAATTTATCAGAGATACGATAAAAGGGTAATAAAACTTATTTTTTGGGCTATAAAATGGCATGCTATAAGCATATAAGCATAGGGTATACACTAGCTTAGCCCAAATAAATAAATAAATAAATAAATAAAACAAAGCAATGAAGCATATTTACTATGCCTGTCGTCGTGGAATATGAATTTCATGGGTGTTTAGGAAAATTGCTCTATAGTATGTGAGTTTTTCACTGTTTGTGCTTTGAACTTTAATACTTTCTCAAACGTCATATAAATGACAATGTCCCTTAAAAGTGCAATTAATAACTCCAGTTTTGTGAACGGTCATGTTTTGGACAATAGCTTTTTCAACGTTGCAACATTTAAAATTCATAACATGCAATATTGTCAGATAAAATAAAAGAATTTTACCCCCAAAAAAAGGAGATTTTGAGGGTTTAAAAATGCAAGTTATTAACTTTGAGCGGATAAGGCATTGATCTTTGTAGGAAATAAGATTTAAAAAAAAAAAAGGATTGAATTACCATTAGAAAATAATGTGGGGGCATTACCTAAACATATGGGTAGTCTCTGGTGAACAATGCTTGGCTTCTATGCAGGGAGCTTTCTAGATATGCTTAAATGGGTAGAGCTTTGAGAGTACCATTTTGGGTCTTATTTTGGATGATTGATAGGATTAGATTGCATATTTCCTAAGGATTATTTTGATAAATACCACTTTTATGATACCATTATTATTTTGAGAAATATAACTTCTATGATACCATTTTGATTCGTAACATTTTTGTGAAAGAATGTTAAATATAACACTTTTAGAAAATAGAAATACAGAGGAGAGAGAAAGAGGTACGGGAGAGTGAAGGAAGAGCGTGAAATATAGAGTAAAGTAAGAGAGAGAAAGAGTTAGGTGGTGAGATTTTTGGTAGGGTGATTAAATATATTGTACATTAAAAATATATGAATTAAAAATTAAAAAAAATTGCAAAAACATTAATAATATGAGATTATTTTTCTCCATTTCCTAATAAGGGAAACATTCGAACTCTATTTCAAGAAACGCCTAAATGGGTAAGGCTTGGAGGGTGCCATTTTAGGTTTGATCTTGGGTGATTAATAAAGGGGTGTTTGGAAGGGTGATGAGAAGCAATAGTTAAAACCACTTTTATTGTAACATGTGAAAGTTTTACACTGTAACAATTTTTTTTATTGTTATTATAACATATAAGAGTTTTATATTGTTCATAATTAAATTTGTGATGAAAATCGTGGTTCTCACTCGGCCAAACATGGTGTAAGTTAAACAAGGAATTGCAACCATTGGACTGATGCTTGTCCCACATCAATTATTATTAGAATTGGAGCTACGTGTTCGAGACCAATAGGTGTATGAAAATTCTTCTTTTTTTTTTTTCCCAAATAAGGAAAAATGATGCAAGGGCATCACTCCAATACGCTGTTACCTCCAAGAATGCCTGCCCTCTATAGATTTAAAGTATTATCACATAAATAAATACAAAGATAACTCAAAATTGATACTTAGGACAAAAGTGTGTTCCTAGCGTTACTCTTGTCTTTTTATTTCAAAATAAAAAAGAAAAACATTTTGAAGAAATTGTTTTTTTTTGGTCAAATCCTTTTAGAAACTGTTTGCTATTAGTTTTTTTTTTTCTCTTTAAGTTTTTTATTTTTAATTTTTTTACTTTGAATTTTGAGATTATGTAATGATCGTATCTTATGTTCTGAATTATGCCATTTACACCATAATATTTTGAATTTATGTTCAATTCACAAATTTTCTCCCTCAAATTTTGATCCTTAAAAATTCTAAACACCATTAAAGAACAAGCAAATAAGAAGAAAAGATATTCTAAAAAAACAAGAGAAATAAAAATAAATATTAAATATCAAGAAAAATACTTTTTCCTACTAAAGTAAACATTCAATTGATAATATTTTATGAATTTAACATGAATATTACATGTGAAAATATAGATTTTTGACACAGTTTTTAAATAAAAATATTGTTTATAAATATTTTTATAAAAAAAAGATGCATGAATGAAACAATAATAAAAGGGAAGAATAAAAAGAAAAAAAAAACGAAGAATGAAAAACTTTTTTCTGACGGAAGTTAACGTGTCATGTTGTCTTGATTTGGCGGCGTCTTTTCGCACAAACAAGAATATCCAAAGATCTTCTTTCACCCTCTCCTCCCAACCTGCATTTGCTGCTGCGGCGCCCTTTTTCCGACCGATCGAGCTCCATCGCCGCCAGCTATGTCTGTTCTTCCCACATTACCAAAATGCCCTTCTTCCCCACCTCCCTCTCTCGCGTTCTTCACCTCTTTTCCTTCGTTTCGCATCTCCGTCGTCAAGCTGAAGCCACCACCGTCAACGGCGTCCTTCTGGTGCTGCGCTACACAGTCGCAGGTCGCCGTCGTCAATGGTAGAGCGGAGGGGAAAGTCTCCGAGCGGAACGAGATTCGTCTCGGACTCCCTAGCAAAGGTCGAATGGCTGCCGATACCCTCGATCTTCTCAAGGTAATGATAAAGAAAAGTCCTTCCCCCTCCTTTTTGGTTCCCGAGAAACCGAGAGAAAGCTCTGACCTAATATAATTTACAAAATCTGAAGGAGTTTTTAGCATTTTGATTATCTTTCTCTCTCATGGTAAAAGAAAAAGGAAAAAAGCCTCCTGTTTGGTTCCCGAGAAACTGTGAGAAAGTTCTAACCTAAGTGGAATTTGACGAAATTTTTAGCATTTTTATTCTCTTTCTCTCGCAATTTGTTTGAATTAGGACTGCCAATTGTCGGTGAAGCAAGTTAATCCTCGACAATACGTTGCAGAAATCCCCCAGGTTCCTTCTCGCTTGGATTTTTCCTTTTTTTTTGCTATTTTAATCATTGTCTATGGATTGTGAAGCTCTAAAGGTGATAGAGCTTAGAAAAATGGGTCCTTTTCTTTTGTTGCAGCTCTCGAACTTTGAAGTGTGGTTTCAGAGGCCCAAAGACATTGTACGGAAATTGTTGTCTGGGGACTTAGACCTGGGCATTGTGGGTCTTGACACTGTCAGTGAATATGGGCAGGTAGTTCTCACAAAAAGCTATTATCTAGTTAATAATCTAATTTCATTACTTTCATAAAGGTAAACGCTTGCCATTTGTACCTTTTGTTTTCAGGGGAATGAGGATCTCATAATTGTTCATGATGCTCTTGAGTATGGCGATTGCCGGTTATCGCTTGCAGTGAGTCATTTGCTTATATATAGAATCTATGTTCTGTAAAGAGCCAATTCAGTTCCAGCATTTTTGTTTTTCTTTGATGGTTTTGACTTCTGATATTTGTTGTGATATTGAATGTTTCAGATTCCCAAATATGGGATTTTCGAGAATATAAATTCTTTGGAGGAGCTTGCTCAAATGCCTCAATGGACGGAAGAAAAACCTCTGCGTGTCGCTACTGGCTTCACTTACGTATGCCCAAGAGCTTTCCCCGATTTGTTTTGGTGCTCTTCATTGCAAGATTCCAATTTATTTTTATCTTTATTTATTTATTTGCTTTCATGCAGCTGGGTCCTAAATTTATGAAAGAAAATGGACTCAAGCACGTGACTTTTTCAAGTGCTGATGGTGCTTTAGAGGCAGCTCCTGCGGTAAGATAGCGTTGGAGACTAAAATTAAAAACTAGTACATACATGAGTATCACATCAATAGACCCCATCAAGCGAACTTAAAAGGAGAAATGTTTAAATGCCCCGTTAGAAAGTCGTAACCTTAAAAGTATAGAGTATAGAGTATATATTATTAAATATTCCATGGGGCTAAGTTATTTTCCTGTAGTATTCTTTTATTGTTTTGAAAATACCATGTTGGAAAGTAGTAAGCTTTAAAATATCGATTTAATTTTTCTTAATATTTTATGGAGCCACGTTATTTTCCTGTAGTATTCTTTTATTGTTTTGGAAACCTTTTCATTTTTGCAGTGTTGTTTTCACTGTTAGCTGTCTGATAGTACTGATGCTTGTTTGTATGCTAATGGTTTTTGCTTCAACTTCAGATGGGGATAGCCGATGCTATTTTGGACCTTGTGAGCAGTGGGACAACGTTGAGAGAAAATAACTTGAAAGAAATTGAAGGTGGAACTGTATTAGAAAGCCAAGTAAGCCCTTTTTCCGTTCGTGGGTTACCATTTGCCTTGTGCCTGCTCTTGTAGTCTTTAGAAGTGCCTTAAAGTAACTGGTTCTGCATTGTGACATTTACTAGATCTTATCTTACTTTGGAAAACAAATGTTCTTCAGGCTGTTCTTGTTGCAAGCCGAAGATCATTGATACAGAGGAAAGGTGTACTTGACACGACACACGAGATAATTGAAAGATTGGAGGCACATCTGAGGGCAATAGGACAATTCACGGTGTGCAATATCATGTTTCTTTCTCTAACGTGTTTTTTTTTTCAGCCTTTAGGTTTTGTTGTTTTTGACACTTTTCCGATGGCAGGTGGTTGCAAACATGAGAGGACGTAGCGCAGAGGAAGTGGCTGAGAGAATCCTCAGTCAGACATCTTTGTCTGGCTTGCAGGTGAGATTTTAGTGTAAGCGATAGGTTCAAGTTGACAGTATGACTCAAACCGATTGTGTTCTTTACGCACACAGACACATTGTAATCAGCTGACCCTTTTCACCTGCAGGTATCAAGTGCTTTCTAACCCCTTTTTTCCCTTAAATGATTTTCTATGTAGGGTCCAACTGTAAGTCCTGTATTTTGTAGACGTGATGGAAAAGTGGTGGCTGATTACTATGCCATAGTCATATGTGTACCCAAGAAGGCGCTTTACAAGTCTGTGCAACAACTAAGAGCGGTGAGTATGATAGTGATTATAATGTCTTCTTTTCTTCCATTCTGGGATGTTATGGGAGCAAGATTTGCTATATCGACCATCACATTTTACATCCATAAAACCAGTCCATCTCACTTACTTCAGCTTCTAATTCTGTGTTGAGCGTTGCCCCATTCTTCCCCTTTTCATTAAAATAGGATAGTGAATCTCATTGTTTTTTTCTCTATACTTGCTTAGTAATGCTAGGAGTCCCAAACTTTTAATCTCAGATTACTCTCTGCTAGTTCTGGGGAGAAGCTTCGAGAGCTGCCCTCTTCAGTGGCTTTCATGTGCCCTTCATTAAATCTTGGTTCACCTTTTTTCACCTGATATTCTTGTTTTGGTTAAACATTAGGAAGAAGCATGTTGGAATAACTATTGCTATTATTTTGGTGTAGATTGGAGGAAGTGGGGTTTTGATTTCTCCTTTGACATACATTTTCGATGAAGAAACGCCAAGATGGAGAGAGCTTCTTTCGAAACTTGGCCTGTAATCCTTCATAGTTGATGCCTTGGGCAGTTTGTTGCATTTCTGTAGTTGTGCCAATGCTGAATTGTTTGTTGAATCAGTCCATCCTAATTTGTAGCAAATGGCTATTGGGTGGATAACAATGTTCGAAGAATTAAACAACTCTGAAAATTTTGTACGAATATCATTGTTAGACAATCACGTGTAACTGAAGGTTCGGGCGTTCCCTGGCTATCCTGCTGGTGGGATTGGTGGTTTATCTCTAGTTTTTTAGATTATCAACAGTTGTAACTTGTGGTTCCGAGTTTTGTTGAGTAACTCTTACATTCCGTTTAGTGATATGGAAAACATGCAATGGAGAGAGAGAGAGTAGGAATGAAAGGAAAGTTGTTTTACTTTTATCTTGTTTGGTAAGAAAGAGCGAGGTTTCTCTTTAAAAAATTCCTCCTTTTATCTTTTTTGGTTGATACGATCCACTAGAACTTGATTCTTCATTTTTTCTTACTTCTCACTTTTCGCCTGTACCAAACAGTATTATCAACTCTTATATTTTGGTAACTTTGAGAATAGGTACATAAGCTCCCTCATTAGTTGTTTATTTGAGCTATCCAACTTAAACATTGATGATCTTATTTAACAACTTTTAATCAATCATAACTGTGAAAACTCAAAGAAAGAAGATATGATATTGTGTCTGAGAATTTCTCATTGATCTAAAACGTATTGTACAGTGTATTACATTTAAATCACGTGACCATTGACTCAACTTGTTAGTGTAGCAACTTATCAAAACATGACACCTGGCAACTAGTACAACTAACTCCTAACAGTCTAACAAACTGTACATAGCTGCTTGTTGCGAAATCAACTCTCTCTAAAGCCCCCCTCAAACTTGGAGCCCTATAATCTAAGACTCTAAGTTTGTCTCTCATCATAATAAACCTGTTGCTAGACATTGGTATAGTGAATATATCTGCCAACTGATCAACAGAGGGTACAGGACGAATTTCCACCTGTTTCTGCATTACCTTTTTCCTTGCAAAGTATAAATCCAATTCTATGTGCTTTGATATAGCATGAAGAACTGGATTTGCAGCTAACATCACTGTACTCAAATTATCACACCAGATTGTTGGTGTTCTTGAAACTTTAATCTTCAATTGACATAAAAGTGACTGCAACCAGGTTATCTCTGCAACTAGGCTTGCCAAACTTCTGTATTCAACTTCTGTAGAGGATCTAGAAACTGTGTGCTGCTTTTTAGAATGCCAAGATATTAGAATTGGTCCTAAAAACAAACAATAACCTGATGTGGATCTCCTATCTTCTACATCAGATGCCCAATCCGCACTACAAAAGCCCAATAGATTCAACTCTGAGGAGGACTGCAGCAACAGACCATGCTCTAAAGTACCAGAGAGATATCGAAGGATCCTCTTAACTAACTTCCAAAAGCCCAATAGATTCAACTCTGAGGAGGACTGCAGCAACAGACCATGCTCTAAAGTACCAGAGAGATATCGAAGGATCCTCTTAACTAACTTCCAAAAGCCCAATAGATTCAACTCTGAGGAGGACTGCAGCAACAGACCATGCTCTAAAGTACCAGAGAGATATCGAAGGATCCTCTTAACTAACTTCCAAAAGCCCAATAGATTCAACTCTGAGGAGGACTGCAGCAACAGACCATGCTCTAAAGTACCAGAGAGATATCGAAGGATCCTCTTAACTAACTTCCAGTGATCTTCTAACGGGCACTGCATATACTGACAAACCTAATTCACGCTAAAGGCTC
>CAMOHE010050861.1:0-32477 GCA_946598075.1 Artocarpus hirsutus | reverse complement strand
AAAAAAAAAAAAGAGACCTGTCATTTTTTCTTGGATATTTGCTTAAGAAGACCAGCAACAGAAGCACAGTGTGTAGAGTCATAATTACATTTCTCGCAACAATACTGCAGTTTTTCAATGACAGTAACGCACCTGCAGGGTGGGGTTAAAAAAAAAAAAAACCAAAGCAGGATCAGGCATAAGAGGCACCAACTGACATTGCACAAATCAAGATATTAGCAACATCTTTAAGATGTGCAATGCTTGATCTTGTTACTGAACGGATCTAAACAAACCTATTAGCATGCAAAATTAAGTGAGAAGCAAGCATTAACATGAGGGCCCCATCAATCCATTTAAAGGGGCTTTAATGTCAAAGAGAAAACAGCATGAATTCTGCAACGTTGTTAATAAGCTAAAGATTACATATTATAGTGTGTTTGGTAGAGGAACTGAGCTTGTTTAGATTTTAGAACCCCATGCCACCATCCATCAAAATCAAGATGGTAGAAATTAAGGCATACCATTGTAAGAGACTAGAACATTCACAATACAATAGTGACCCCCGTCTTCGAAGATAAAGGATGTCCAGAATCCCTAGTTAGTGTTTGCTAGATCCTGTTTCGCTAAGTGAAGAATAAGGTCCTGAACGAATATGGTACATTGTTTATTATCTAATCAACGTTTTCCTCCGAAAAATTCCTTCCACCACCCGTCTGATTCTTCTTAACAGGCAGCGTGTCTCAAAAAATTCCATAAATATTTAGAACTGTAAATTAGGAGAATTCTGCGATAAGGAAAAAAAAAATTACTTAACAATATTGCGCGACTCTAAAGATTAGATCACACCATAATAATAATAATAAAAAGAACATATATTTAAGAAATTTATAAAAAAAAAAAAAAAAAAGAGGGGTCAGGGTTGTGCTGCATAAGATCAATAGGATTTTTTTAATACCAACAACAAAATTTCTCCTAATTTGAGAATCAAATTTTCTTCTACAAGTATCCCACAACATCGTTCTAAGAGCAGAAACAATCAGAAATAAATTTGATTAACACTCTAATAGCAAGGAACTTTCGTTATTAAAGCATTAGCAAGGATTGAATCAATGTACTTCACCAAAAGAACGCATCAATCCGTAATAACAACAGAGCAATGCTAAAGAGAAGATAAATAACAAACATAGAGATGAAAAGTCGAAGCTTTTTCCTTTACGTTTTCTATGAAACCAAACAGAACAAAAGAAATCGAAGCGATGGAAGTTGGAGAATAGAATTAGAGAGAGAGAACGTACTTCTGCGGGAGAAAGTTGTTCTTGGAGAGACAAGCTTGAATGTCGCAAGCCTCCTTCTTGCACGGCTCTTTGCTCTGCTGCTGCGCCATCTCTCTCTCGCCCTTTCTCTCTCTAAAAATTCCCATTCTTTGTCGCAGAAGGAGACGAGAAAGATTGTGCTGGTTTGGTACTTTCTCTTCCCAAATACGCCAAATTTTTGTGCAACCTAGCTTGTACGCTTCCACGGATTCTCCACGTTGCGTAATAGCTTTTTGTTCAGTAAAAAAAATAAAAATAATAAAAAAATAAAAATAAAAATTGCAACCTTCTTTACCTATGTTTTATTATTTTTTATAATTAGAAGAACCACACCTCGAGAAATAGTAGAAAAATATGAATCCGTTCGATAAATGGGTTCGAATGATTTGATTTAAATTAGGATGATTTAAATTAGGATTTAAGTTAGTGGTTTGAATTGTTATGCGAATTGGTATTTGAATGTGCATTTAAGTTTTAATCTGAGTGTGAAATAAAATTAAAATTTGTGTTTAGAGAGTAGTAAAAATAGTTTTTGATTTATTAACAAATCTAATAAAATATTAATATTAGTGATCCTAAAAAATATCCAAGATAGATTTTAATTTATTCCTCTCTTTTTTAGGAACACAATGAAAAAAGAATAATTTTAATTAGATATCTAATGAAGAAATGATTTTTTTTTACTGAGAGAATTTTAGTTTTTATTGTAGCAAATATATCCGAGTATCCAAAGTTTATAGAAAAGTTAGAACTCTAAAAATCTAGATTCTTGATACTTAAAGGATTCAGATTTTAGGGGAAACAAACACATATCTAAAAAATTATTGATATTCAAATTTAAATTTGAGTCCATTAAGTATAAATAGTACACCAAACAAATAACCCCATAACTTATGTCAAAACTAGTTACAGTAAATGTTAAGTTTTAAAAATATTTATAATAAATGTCAATTTTATGATTAAATAATTTATCTATCTTTTTATTTATAATGTAATAGTTTTTATTTACACAATAAATAAATCTATGGTATAAATAAAAAATTTACCTTATTGATTATAATTTAAATATTTCTTATGTAAAATTTACATAGTTAGTTGTTTACATTGTAAATTTGATATTTATTATAAATATTTTTAAAATATGGTATTTACTTCAAAAAATAAGTGTCACTCACAATAACTAATATAATTAATTGTTATAATTATAAGGAGTAAATCATTATCATATGATTGTTGGTAATTTTTATAATTAGTAAATGAATCTATAGTAATATTGACCAACAAAAGACTAACATCAAACTTATATAATTTTTTTAAACATTTGTTTGTTTATTGAAGGAAAAAAATATTTTCCTGTTGATGCAATAATAAATTTTATTCTTTAAATTAATTTCTTTTAAATCTTTTCAGATAATTAGATAAATTTATGCTTTTCAATACAACCTTTTGTTTTAGAAGGTCATTCCAATCCAATTATATTTTTTATTTGAAAAGACAATAATAACTTTCTTTAATAAAAGAATACACATCTAAATTTATTTACATAATGTTTTTTTTTTTTTTCACAAAGAAATTAACAATGTAAAAGATGCTTTTTTTAGATGAAGCTTAAAGAAAACTTTTAATTGACAAGGCTCTGAAGCGTGGGGTGAAGCTATCGAACGACAATGGAAGCCGCGAAAGCCTCCTTCTCTGTAAATGCCGTCACAGCAAAACTAAAGAAAGCGTCTCTGCTTTGGCTTGAAGGCTTCAGAGAAGCCTGTTGTCTTCATCGTGTTTTCCTTCTCTGTCTCAGGTCTCTCTCTGGCTTTCCCTCGCTTAATAATTATGGATTGGACAGATTCCCTTTAACTTTCTGTTTGGTTGCCGAGAAAACGAAAGAAAATCAATTCTGAAGCTCGGTAAACGTACTTAGGAACATAAAAGGATCATATCGATGAATTTTTTACACTTTTCTTCCTCTGGCTTTTCACGTGTATAGAGATATATTTTTTTTCCCTTTCTTTTTCAGAAATTAAACAGGTTTTATTTTATTGATATTGCAGATCAAGAAAGCTTTTGATTCGCACAGGTCAATGTTTTCTGTTAAATGGTTTCATTTTCTTGGGAAGGTATTTATCTACACACATCTCTTTCTCGTTTTAATCATAGCGTTTTATCTGCAGAATATGCAGTTTTTTGGATTTTTTTCCTGATCTTAATAAAATTTGTCAAATTTCAATCCTTTAATTGCATTTTAAGGTTATCTTAATACATTCGAATGCTTTATTCAATTGATCAATGAAAAATTCTATGATTATCTAGCTTAATCTAATTCAATCATAATTTTCTCTATCTTCGTTATGATTCTTCGATAATTACCACTGCTGTTGCTGAAAGAGTGTTCAGTTTTGTATAAGACAAATTATTGAAAATAGTTGTGGCTGGTATGCCACATTAAACTACTGAGAATCTCCTTCCCTTCATTTTTCTTATATGTCGTTCATCTCCACCGATTAAATGATTGGATTGTATGTTTTCGGCGTAAAGTGTATGATGCTGAACAGAAACTTGATTAAGCTGTATGTTATATGTTTGTCTGATTCAAGAAAGTCTAGCTTTATGGTACAAACAACTTGATAAAATGGTGGTTTGAGCTGGATTTTTTAAGTAGAATGAATAGCTTCTCTTCCTCCAATCCTAACTACAGCTATCATTGTTTGAGAAAATTACAAAATCCTTCCCAAGAAATATACAGTCCTTTAAAAATCTTGCTACCTTTTAACTAACTCAATGTCATAAAATTGGAATAATATCAAGTTTATCCTTACAATCAGCTATTCCTGTCCAACTTTAACCAAATATTACGTCAAGGATGAAATTTCTAAGAACACAACTGAAACATTGCGTTTCACTTAAGCCTGGAATGGAATTTGTAATTTTCTCCGTTTGTCACTGCAAAGTGATTTGCACAATTTGATGTTAGCGATACCATTTTCTATCATTGGTCTTCTATATTCCATATACTTTTAGTTGATGTGTCAACGGTTTTAGTTCATTGTGAATCATTTATATCCCAGTCAAGTTATACGAATTCTCAATTTCTTCGTGCAGTATACTCCTCCTGTACAAAGCAATTATTCCAACTCTACAATGGATATTACCGGATGACTGTGCAATGTTTAATTCTTCACAACTCTGCTCTTTTGGTGGTCTTTTAAAATTTTATTCCTTCTTGCGTGTTCAACTCGTACAACTCTTTTATGTAAGTATGACAAATTGTAGTGTTCATGTATACTATTAGCCATACTTGCTGATATCACCTATCCATAGCTAGGCCGCATGGTCTTCCTTATAAAATAACACGTGATAAAATTCGTTTTTTTTATCAATTTGCTTTTAACGACAAAATCATTTCCACTGGAGAATCAATTCCATTGATCGCTGCTTGCAGGTAACATGGTTCTACCCATTGTATGTATTCAGCTTTGTCCTGAGCAACCTCTGGTAGTGTTTCCGCTTTTTGTTTCATACAAGTTTTAGTTTTAGCATCACCACTAAATTTTCATTGCTGAAATTATTATTATTATTATTATTGAGACTTTGAAGAAAGTTAAGGTGTCCTGTCTTTAATTAATATTTTTTTTCCCAATAACAATCCAAGTTACTATGGATTCTTTCTATTTGAGCCATGCATACAGTCTCCTCAATATGGATATTTTCTTTTGTTCTCATGGATCTGTGGATATTTAATACAGGTACAGTGATATTGCTGAGTGTGGTTTTGCTGCTGCTGAAAGATCTTCGCCAATGAAAGTGGATCCCTTGAGACAGGAAGAGATGTCGACCTTGCACAATACAGGTCGGGTGGGAAGACGTGCTGGCCTGGGAGGGTAAACTTTGACCTTTTTCCATGTAATAAGGTTTTAGTTGATACTCTAATTCAGCTGATTGTGGACGTTTCTTCTCAAATACTCACTTCTTTAAGGCTCAGTGTTTCATTCAACTCTTTGTATTTCATTTACATGCAGGGTCATGATTGGAATAGGAGAGCAGGTGTACTCCATACTTCTTTTGACCGTCTTCTTCATAGAGGTAAAAACTATATATATATATATATATATATATTTCCCCCTTTCATGTACTTTCACTAATTCTGCGTCTTTTTTTTTTGTTTCACCATTATTTGCAATTCCGGGGAAGAAGAAGTACAACTGATGGATTACATGGTTTTTTGTATGCCCAGATTTTTGCAACAGGATTTGTACCCTACTTGGGGAAGGCAATTAATTTTCTACTTCTTTCTTGGATATATGCCTATTACTGTTTTGAGTATGTGGCTCATCTGTTATTTTTATTTTTGTTTTTGTTTTTGTTTTTGTTTTTGTAAATCTGTTGCACTTACTATTGTGGAGATTTGTGGTGACTGCACCTTTGAATTTGCAAGGTACAAATGGAATCATTCTGAGATAGATCTGGACAGGAGGCTGAACCTTTTTGAATCTAACTGGGCATTCTTTGCTGGTTTTGGTAAAATATTTTTTTACTTGAGCTATTCCTTTTGAGCCATTTTGTCTGACTTAAGTGAGTACATCATCATTTTCCTTTGGGTGCCACTTTATGATCGTTTCTCCAATGAGCACATGGTCAAATGAGCTATACTTTTTGATTCAGATGGTTTTTATTTCTGTTCCCTTATCAGCTTGCAAATGAGGCACCCATGATTGTTTACCATAATTAAGAACTCAAGACACCTAAACCATTTGACCATATGCTATGTAGGAGTCGATGCCAGCATTTGATTCTGTAGTGTTGGATGGACAAGGTTGGGTGGTCAAGAAAAGTACTTTAGTGTCAAGTTATGATGATATAGGGTCCAGTGGAATCAAAATTAGAGCTTTATGTCTTTGGACTTGGAAGATCAATTAACAGAGAGGGGGAGCTTTATAAACATGTGAATATTAGACAACTTTTATGTGTTATCACTTTCCTAAAATTCAGGTTAGTAACTTTAAAATATTGTTGTTAATGGTTCTGCAGGAAGCCCATGTGTTCTTCCTGTTCTCTTTTTCTCGCCTCTCGTGACGTATGGCATTATGGCCATACTATTTCCATTGGTATGTCCAACAAGCCTTTTTGTCAACGGAGAAAAAAAGAAAGTTGATGACCGTTTGTTTTATATGTTTTTCTTTCCAATAAAAAAGTCATGCATTCTTCTTTCTTTAATAAAAACAAATGCGCCATTTCAGTTTGTTCTGACGGCAACTGATTCAGAGGCCGAGAGAGTTCTTTCTTCTCAAAGAACGAAATGGGGAGACGCAGAATTGGGAAGGCTTCCAATATTTTACGCAGCTGATACTCTATCGTAAGCTATCATATTTCTTAAATATTTTATTATATTACATGTTCAGATGTCTCAACAAGAAATTAGAGGATTGTTGTCACTTGAGCCCTTGGAAGAAACCAATGAACATAACTGCTAGATACTCATATCTTGATAGAAAGCTGATATATTTCCTGATCTAATTCCACAGATTGCGCATCTTGTCGCTTCTGCCGTTCGAACCCCAGCAACAGCATAAAGACATTAAGGCACTCTAGATACTTGGCTTTAAGCTTACACGTCTTCAGAACAAGAAGCCAAATTACAAGAGATTGCTCTAGTGCTTGCCTTAAGTGCCATTCCTTGATCTCTCCTCCCATCAGAATAATGCATGGTGCATTCAAGCAGATAATCGAGGAGACAAAGGGTACATAATTTGATTCTAATTCTTGATGATCAAGCATCATTAGCATCTTGGAAGTATTTTGTGTTTCATTTAATGTACATAATGGGTTTTATCAAATAGAAAAGCTCTCATATTGACTTCCAAAACCCGGGAGAAAAAGTTTCGTCTGTATAGAAATTAGTTAAAAGGTCGTTTGTCTTGTTTCTGCTACGTAGTTAAATACTCTTGTTGGTTACTTATTGAATGAATGTCTGTCATCAATGAGTTCATCAGCTGTGAAGCTATTTAGTATGAAAAATCCTTTTCATCATGAAAAATGCTTTTCATCTTATGGCCATAAAACCCTAGTACTTACAAAATAATATGTTCTAATCTAATATATAGTATACTTTTTAGATGAAAATTTATTATTTTATAAGTAACGGGGTTTTATCCTACTGGGCAATATACAAGGCGATGTTTACTGCTTTCTCTTCTGTAAGAAATGCAAATTTAGCGCGTCTTTTTTGGAGGAAAAAAAAAAAAAAACTTCCTTTTGGCAGTGTCGTGTCGTTTTAGAACCTTCTGCAGAATCTATTCGATTTGGTTGGTCGTTGTCCCATCTGTCTCATCATAAACTATTCTCAGAGCCGGACGGTATGGCTTTTAGATCATGTGTACATCCTTTGAGACTTTTCCAGCCATTTTCACTCTCGATTATGATCGCTAAAGAACAAGGTGGATCAGAATCACAATTGATTGAGAGTTGAGACCTACCCCAAATGTCGGTCCCACGTAAAAATTCGTTTTCTTCAAAAAGACAAAAATAAAAGGTTTATAATCGTTTCTATTGGTTAATTGTTAGTTGTTTTTGATGATATATTTCACTTGACATTTGTTATGTTGACGAGCACCAGTTCAAGATTAGCTGTAAAAACATCTTGAGCAAGGCATTGGAGAAGTTTCAACTCATTGTCTAGCACAATTTAGACTTAAATCTGTGCATAAAGTTTGCTTTTTTCTTTTCTTTTCTTTTCTTTTTTTTTTTTTTTCTGGAACTTATCGGTGGTGATTTTCTATCCATATAATATATTTTTTGACTCTGGTATATTGATAATCTGGCATTTATATTGAAACAAAAAAAAATGTAAATCTAATAAAAATTGATAAAAAAAATATAAATCAGGCACTTTAGAATTATGCAACAGTAGTAGTGTAGGCCCTTTTTTTTTTTTTAAAGAAAGTAACATTGCAGTTTTTTTACCTTGTAAAAAAAGGTTAAAAAAATTCAGTAAACAAATTAAACACAAGCCATGGTGCCTTTCTGTCTATCTTTCTATATTTGTTGAAAGATTAATTAGCCAGACACATACTAATCGTGTGTCTTAACTGTGTCGTACTTGATTAATTAACTAATCACTTTTTCCTGATTAGTCTTGTGAAAAATTGTAATAATTTTAAGGTGTTTAGTAAAGTTAGTTAAAACCTATTTTTTAGTTTAAAAGCTTTACGTTGTAGCTATTTTTTTCTTTTTACTGTAACATGTGAGAGCTTTACAGTATTTCTAATCAAAAAGTTGATTCTAACCAACTTCGTCAAACACCTTATTAGTCTTATGAAAAATGTTATTACAAATTGCTCTATACTATTTGCAACCCGTGCTCGTTGAATTTCTCATCTTTATAAAATTATTATGTTTGTTAAATTAGTGCTAACGTAATCATAAAATTTTTAAAAACTTAACTCGTGTAAACTAGAAGCTAATTGCTTTCTTGTCGAAATTAGGGTCTGAAAAGAAAAAAAAAAAAAAATATGACATTGCACTGCCAACAAAAAAAAGAGTTATAAATGTGGTGTTTGATAGAATAGTTGAAAATGTGTGGTTGAAACGATGTAATATAATATGTGAAAGTTTTACACTGTTTACAGTTGAAACTGTATAATTAAAACCACAATCCAAGCATCCTAAAAGTGTTAAAAACTTTAAAATAGAGAAAATACTGTGAAAAAACCTTTAAAAATATGGAATACACTATTTAATCTCTTTCTTATTCATAAGGTACTACTACTTAAAAAGAAAGAAAAAAAAAAGAAACCCATGCTCTTGAGTAAAGCTGAAAATTGGGCTAAACTTATCCAAGAGCACAACAATATGACATGACACAATATTTGATACGGCACGTCTCGATCACGACAATATGACATGACATAATATTTGAAATACGACACGTCTTGATTACATGGATAAAATTCAGCATCTATTTGACATTTTAATTGAAACTAATTAGTTTACATTTAATGTGGTAAGCTCACATTAAACTTTAGTTCTAATTAAATTACTGAACAGGTAAGTTGAATACGTTGTCAAGCACGACACCACATGCGATGGCCTACAATCATAGTACAACATAAAAAGCTAGAACAATAGGCACGACACATGAAAACTATGTAGTTTTATAGTCCATTTGTATTTATAAAGAATTTATAATTGACTTCATTTATATGCTGTTGCTTGTGCATTAAAGTCATCTTCTTTATAATTGCTATAAAGAAATGGGTCAATTTTGAAAGAAAATTAATGTCTGTGTCAAATTATAAATTTCCATCCCAATTTTCTCCTTGTATTTTAATCATGTTCTCGAAAAATTAAAATCGTTCCTTGAAATTAAAAAAACAGTCTCATTAACATTTAATCAATAAGTAAAAATATGACACAATACAAATAAATAATACAATACCAAACACGAGAGGATATAACGATTATGCCTAATTAAACGAGTTGTGCCGGCACAACACTATACAAATCATTCGAGAAAAGTAACAAAAAAAAGTATATTTAGCCTACGAAATTTGACACAACATAACTAAATGATATACCAATGCTATTAGAGTCTACGAATTTTTTTTTAGGAAAAAATGGAAAAATAATGCTGAAAAACAAATGATAAGGTTGCACCCCATGTGTATTACGCGTAAGGAAGAGAGAGAGGAATGAGTAATCAGTATTTATTTTTTATTTTTTATTTTTGGAACAAAGAGCAATCAGTTTTATTGCTTATTCAGAAATAAATTAAAAAAAAAAATAGCATTTGCTTATGCTTTTGAGCCACGCGCGCTCTCACTCCGCCACTCTTTACCAAAAGCGCACTTCCACCACATATGATTGGATCACGTGAGGCGCGTGGATTCATAATGTTTATTTTTCAGATTGCCCCTCAAAATAATAATTAAATAACTATTATATTGTTCCGTGACAATTGTCTCGGACTAAAAACGGAACAAATCCTGATCGTTCATTAACTTTACAGATCACACACCTTCTCATCATGATAAAGCTTTCTCAAGTCCTCCTGTCTTTTGCCCTTTTATCAGTGACATAAGATTTAACAAATGTTTTCTAAAACAAAAAAAGTCAAAATATTCCCCTTTTTTCTACTATATTATATGGACTGGTTTAAATTGAGCAGTTTTCTTTAATTTGTGTTAATCCCAATTTTTGTTGCTTTTCCTTTGCGTAAATTGCGGGATTAGTGTTCCACCACCACTTCCAGAAAACTGGAGATGGAAAGATTATAATAA
This sequence comes from Artocarpus hirsutus, assembly GCA_946598075.1. Taxonomy (NCBI): domain Eukaryota; kingdom Viridiplantae; phylum Streptophyta; class Magnoliopsida; order Rosales; family Moraceae; genus Artocarpus; species Artocarpus hirsutus. The sequence continues at coordinate 21,916 of CAMOHE010050861.1, read as the reverse complement.
AGTGAATTTGCTTCATGTGGGATCAATCTCTTATCAATTGGGTGAAAGTTGAGGTTTGCCTGCTATTACGCAAACCCATTTTGGCATCAATTTGATGTGGTCGATTGAGATGGGATTTCATCCATAATATTTTTTTCTTCATTTTACAGGTTGGAATCACAATTCACAGCTACATTACTTAATATATACAATATATTTGTGTATATATGTAACCAAACGATGTGACATTATTATATAATATAGTTTCACTGTATAATCCAGATGGGTAGCTTAGAATTGACTGAAGTTGGAACATTTTTAAGGAAATTAGAGCTTTAAGAAACCAAAAACTACAAATAAAGAAATTACCCAATTCCAAGTAAAGGGCAAAAGCACAAATAATCTTTTTGAGAAAGGAATCTTGTTTATAAATTAGACCAAAGAAAACGGATAGAAACCCTTTTTATGAAGCGAGCAAAAAAAATTCTCCGTGGAATAAATGAAGATCTTAAGGGATCAACTAGAAAAACACCAACTTTGGTGAGGGAAAAAAGTACAGATAGCAAAACAACGAAGGAGACCATTGCAAAACACCAATAATTTGAAGGATGTGGGAAAAAAAAAAATGATTAAGCAATCAAAACGATAGTTATCTGATCTGAATTGAGTGGACAAGTCAAAACAAAAGTCACTCTCACCGACCCAAGCTTCAACCCAATGTTATTTTTCTCCTCCCCTTTTCCTTTCCTTTTTTTTTTTTTTTCCTGGCTTTGATTTGATTTTCTTTTTTGAAGACATAAAGAGATCAAAAGCCTGCTTTTCCATACCTAGAAGCTCACCGGTATATTTTTTGGTTGTATAAACAAAAGCAGTTTAATTAGCATCTACCTAAAACGTTTTTCCCGCATTTTTCCATTTGCTTGCTAAAGGATTTCAGAATTAAATTAAAAACCATATCCATAATTGCATGGAAATGTTTCAATGATATTAAATATGCCAGACTCCACAAAGACTTCATGAACAAGCTAAACAATACTTGATCATCCCGTAAATAAAAATCCATTCCTATCCATAACCAAGATTCTTACACGATAGCCCAAAATTCTATCCTAAAGCATTATTTTTTTTAAAGAACTTTTATTTCCCTTAATTTTCAACTCCTCACTCTATTTTCGTAGTTAAACAAACTAGGATTAAAAGTATTTGATAGAAAATGGTTTGACTTATTTTTTTTTACTGTAAAGCTCATACGTATTATAATAACAATAAAAAAATTATTACAATATAAAATTTTTATCTATTTTAAAAAAATAATTTTAACCAATTATTCAAACTAATCTACGAGAAAACATCACTAGCCGCAGCTTCGAGTTTAAACACGTCAGTCCGCATTCATCACGTAAAGGGTAAAAGTCACAAAAATAAAAATAAAAATAAAAGGCTCATTTTTTTGTTGGCTTTACCTTTTTCCACTAGAAAAAGAGAGAAAAGAGATGCTTTATACGATGTGGGAAAGCGAGAAGAAAGACAAAGAAATGCAAAGCCTATAACAGAATTTATTGGAACTTTTTTCCCTTAATTATGTTTCTTGATTTTTCATTTTCATCTCATACAAACAGAAATTGCAAATAAAATACAATAAACACAAACAGATAAATCCTCCTGTACAATCTCACTCTGCCTGTTCTTTTTTTGGGGTCCCTTTGGACCAACCAAACTAACAAATTACATATCAATCTCCTCTCCAAAGCAATCTAGAATATTAGAAACAAAATTAACTACTACAACTCACCAAAAATTAACAATTCAAAGGCTAATGACAACTAGCAACCTATCTTTTCAGATGGGTCATCCATAAAATTTTCAAGCACTCAAACTTATCGCAAATTCGAACTCCCAAATCTGCAATGAAACAAACCCAGCAATCTCTAGTACTTCTCTTACTCCTATAAAAAAGAAAATTAAAAGATGGAATTTATATTATATATATATATAAGGATCAAGAGCAACTAACCAACTTGTGTAAATATATATGGCATTCTCCGAATTCATCATGTCATTGTGAATTATTTGGATCCTCATCTCCACTGTCAGTAGCTTGACTCTGATGTTGCTGATGTTGACGTTGATGCTGATGCTGGTGATGCTCCAATGGATGGCTCTGATGATGATCAGAATTTATGTTCAAACTGCCTCTTGAGTATGCATTAAGCGCCGCCAACATCCCCAAAGTCGACTCCGAAACCCCGAGCCCCAGCTGCTGCGACGGCTGCGGATGCTGTGCCGCCGCTGCTGGCTGTTGCTGCATGAGCATCGAACCTAATTGGAGCTGGCTCCCCCGGCCGCCGCCTTGGAAGTCGATGCCGCCAGGGAGATTGAACCGCGGCATGAAGTGCAGCGGAGCCTGCAATGTGCTTCCGTGGCTTGCCGGCGGCGATGGGAAAGTAAACATGTGCGGAGGCTCCGACGCGGCTGGTGCCATCGGCGACACTCCAGCGCCGGCTGTTACCGGCAGCATCCAGAACGTGCTGCCGGCTCCGCTGCTCGGCGCCACCGCCCACATCGCCGTAGCCGGGAGAATGTTTGAAGTGCGGAGCAAGCCGGCCGAAGATCCGGCGGCGGCGTCTTGCTTGTTAGGCAATTGCTTGAACGTCTTGTTCGACGGCGATGAAGACGATTCTTCGCCTTGTTGTTGCGATTGGGAACTACTATTATCGTCCTTGAACAGATCTTCTCTAAATCGTTTCCTCATATAATTCTCCGCCGTCTCTCCACCTCCTGTGTTATTATTGTTGTTGTCTCCGCTCGGAAGCGCTTCCGTGATATGATCGGCCGCCATGAGAGTCGGCTGATTCTGCTGATTTTGCTGGGGATGAAACGCTAACAACCCAGCGTGTCCGAAACCGGCCTCGTCGTAGTGATGGTGGTGATGAGCCGCCGCGAGAGCCAACGTGCCGTGGAAAGAATGAGGCGCAGACTTTGATGGCGGCGCTGAGAGAGTGGATCCGCTGCTGCGAAGCGAGATGTTTAAGGTTGAGAAATTCGCCGGAATTGTCCCGGTCCCAGTGGCGGCGATGATCGCGGGCTCCGCCTGCTGGAGAAGCCACTCAATCGTTTCGCCATCGGACTTGTGCCCTAACTCCCTCGTCAACTGGAACACTCTAGCGGCGCAGGTGGCGGGCATTCGGATGCGGCGCCCCCGACCATCAACTTTCGTGTGCCGATCTTTCGTCGACCGTTTAACCGGTGGCGGCTGAACGATCGACAATTGTTGTTGTTGCTGCTGTTGCTGAATTAAATTATCATTGTTACCATTATTGTTCTTTTCCTTGGAAGAATCAACAAGAGGAGTGGATCTGGTGGCGATGGCGAGGGAAGCATCGACAAGATGAGGCGGAGCAGTGGAAGTAGAAGTTGAAGAAGAGGAAGAGGACGAAGAGGAGGAGGAAGAGGTAGAAGACGACGTCGTTCCTGCGTTGGCGTTGTTGTTGGTGGTGGTGAGTCCGGCTTGGATGGAGATGGACCCCATGAAAGGAGGACCTCCAGAAGACGATCTGCCATCGAAAGGGACCACAAACTGTTGAGAAGAAGAAGACGATGATTGCTTCTGTTGTTGATGATGATGATGATGATGATGATGATGAAGCTGGTTTTGCTGGCGAGCAGCAGCTGAGTTGGTGTTGGGGGTGTTAGCCTTGTTGCTTTGCAAATCTGCCAAGTCCATTTGGTGGGGAAGCGGGGTTGGGCTTAAGTTTTGTTGGATGCCTTTTTTTTTATATTATTTTTTTTTTTTAATTTTTGGATGAAGGTTTTAAGGCTGATTTCTCAACCCCATCTCGCTCTTCTCTCTCTATTCTTCTCTTCTCCCCACCCCAGTCCCACTTTTATTTGTGTTTATGTCTCGTTTTTGGGGGAGAGAGAGAATAGAAGGTGTATGTGGAGTGGAGGAGTGAGAAACTTTTGTTTTTGTTTATAATGATCTTTTACATTTGTCTGTCTGTATATCTATCTTACAGGGTTTTTTTTGGACCTAACTAAGACCAACAGTATGTGGGGTTTCTTTCTTGGCTTCGTGATTGACCGTTGTTTTCTTAAGGTGCAGCAAGAACAAAGATAGTGGACATAGAGAGAAAGAGAAGGAGAGAGAAAGGGGTTTGAGTAGGTCAAGGGAGGCTTAGATTGAGAGGGAGAGAGAGAAGCAGGCTTCGGGGGACCTTCTTGTGAAGGAAAAAAAAAAAGAAGCAGCTGAAGCCAGAAAGAAAGCAGAAAGCCCACTCGTGGGGTCTTTCTCAGAGGGAAGAAAAACCAAAAAAAAAAAAATGGGGCCTTTCTTAAACTCCCAGTTCCCATTCCACCGTTTGAAAATTTCATACACATACCCAGTAAAAACTTTGCCTTTTTTTTTTTTTTTTTTGGCTCATTTCTTAATTTGAAGGAGCATATATTTGGATTTGGGCACCTCTTCAACTTTTATGCTCAGGACATTCCCCCACACCCTTTGGGCTTTGAAAAGCCAATCGTGAACATTATCGAAGCCCAGATTGGTCCCAAGATGGAGGGTAACATTGTCCTTTGAGGCGAGGTTTGTAGTGCCCATTACACAAAAACAGAAGGGCCCACATTCACATCATCACGACAAAGAAAAGACTTTTTTAATTTTTTTTATTTGCCCGTTTGTTTTGCTCCGTTGGAAAGCCTCGTTGTGTTTTACCAGTTACTACGTTCCTACTTCTTTATTCTCTCTCCGCGAGAGTTTAAGAGTACTGTTCTGAATACGCAGAAACTTTGGTGGTTTTTTTTTTATTTCCCCAAATTTTTGTTTCCTGGGATTCTCTTACAATATGACCGAGTCGACTTTGGTCTTTGGTCTAAAGTAAGGTTTTATTAAGGCTTAGTTTAGAACCGGTGTTGTTTTGTGATTAGGTGAGGAGAAAATTATAAAGTATTTTATGAGAACAAACTTATTTAACTTGTTGGGTTATAACCTTACTATTGATAAAATTATGAGATTCGGTGTAAAAAATACATTATATACTAAAATAAAACCTACAGTATTATAAATAGCCGAGTTATAACCCGTTCAAAGATGAAAATGATTTTTCATTTTAGAAACATCATTCAAATTGCAAAAAATTATAATTCAGACTAATATTTTTAGAGTATGTCTCTTACATGTTATAATAATTTTAGTTAAGTTCCAACGTTAAAGAAATATATGGAGTCTGTTAACAAGTATTACAAGCTTACAATTACAACAGTGGAGTTGAATGGTAAATTAGATGAAAAATACGAGAGTCAGGTCGGCAATATTGGCAAGCAGCCATTGACAATGCAGGTAAGCATAAGATAAAAAGCATCTATTTCAGATGGACAGCTCATTCCAACCCAGCCCCACGCTTTTGTTTGTTCTTCTTCTTCCTTTATTTATTTATTTATTTTATTTTCTTTTGTCCATTTGGACACTTCTAATAAATATGACTGCATGTCTATATATTATAGACTATTGAGACTAGAGAAGAGAGAGGATTATGAAGCAATACTTTGATCATATTAGAATTGTATCATATTAAAAGATTATGATTATGACAATAATTAAAAAATAGCACAAAAATATGAGGTTGTTTTTAGAGGGACAAAATTTGGTAATTGGCTATCGCTCTTTTTATAGAAGTGTAGTACTTGTAAAATGGGTGACGAAGGTGCATTATATCAAATTGGCAAACAGGACAAGATATGCCATGTAAGGTATATTTGGATGCCATTTAATAATAATAAGGCTGCAAAAGGCCAAGATGACAGAAAAAAAGTCCCATAAAATCCAACACCAATAACGTTAAAAAAAATGAGAAAATAATCAGCCAGACGGTTTATTCTTACGTTAGTTCAAACAAACACTTCTGAATTAATAATCCACCTAAAGTTGCACCACAAACACGTTGCTGGTGACCAATGAATAATTGAAGAAACTAATCCATAAAGTGAATTTGAAATGGATAAGAAGTGTTACCACTATATATATTTCACCTGTCCTTTTCTTTTCACGCATATAATTATGATATATATATATATATAAAAGTCGAATTTATATACATAGTTTATTTTGGAGCTCATGCAATTATTTTTCAGTTGTCGTTTGTATAAAGATATAAATGTTGTCGTAAATTATCAAGCCATCGTTGACAAAAGAGGCTCTTTAATTGGAAGGTAGCTCTCATAAGCAAGTATTAATTATGCAAACCGCGTCATTGTTCTAAAATAATAATCATGATAATGATGCACCATTAAGATATATATAAAAAACATGCACTTTTTCTACGCTTAAACATTATTCGAACGAAAATATAGAATCACTCTATAGTCATTCTTGCTGTAGAATAATATATTAAAGAATTTCCATATTCTTTTGCAAGGAAAATTAAGTAGATTTTTAAATTTTGAACAACCCATGACGTGCTCACAAGCAATATTCAAGTGATTGATAAATATCTTCGGAGGTTATACGAAAATGCATATGCACTATTTTGGTCGTGACTTCACATTTATAGAGAGAAACAGATAAAGATAAAATAACATGTCGTTTCTAACTAGTACTAACTTATTCTATACACTTACACTACATTTTAGATCTAGGGTATACTACTTAGCCCTTTAGCTTCAACAATTTCTCGCAACTTGTGATGCATAAAGTTTTCTTTTGGTGTATTTCTCACATTAAGAAAAAAAAAATAATAAGGATAGAACTAGATATGTAAATTCTTATATGAAATTTTTTTATAATTGAATTTTTCTTATTTACTTGGAAAACCATTCATATATGTTGATGTATACAAGATATGCGTATATACACATGAGTGAAAACGTAACATATATATTTGATTTTTGAGAAAATTTTTACCAACCTAATTGAAATTTGATATCTTTGAATAAGGATTTTTAGTCACCCAGTTGAAGTTTTATATCTTTAAATAACATCATAAATAAAGTCATTAGAATATGTCATAAAAAAAAACCCTGAAGCTTCGGTGTTTTTAATGCTCTTTAGCATGATGATTAATGGGTGGTCTTGACTAATGGCTAAGAAAGTACAGCTGAATCCGCTCATAAATTAAGCGCCAAAGAAAATTTTATATGGGTTTTAATGGGGTGCCCAAAATCATGTTGATTCTTTCCTTTTTCTTTTGTATGTACAATCTAAAACCAAACAATAGAAGAATTAAATATATGGATATGAAAACAAGAATTGGCCATTAACCAGAAACCAGCCAGGCCAGGCAGGTTTCCACCTTTTTAATAAAGTATATTAGGTTGAACAGATAATCATCCAACATAATTAATTCTAATCACCACACAACCCAACCCAACCCACATCTTTATCCCTATCGTCTCCATAATTTTTTAATCCACCAAATAGCTTAATTTAATCCTTCACCATCATTATCAATGAATTAAACAAATCTATTTCTCTCTCTAGTGGGTTGTTATATAAACCAAAAATTTGCTCCTTTTTTGGAAATAATTATAAAAAAAAAGGATAGTGGATATTTGGTTCTGATTAAAGGTAAAAAATGTGAAACAAAAATGGCAGCTGCATTAATTTTACTGTAGTGCCTGCAAGGAGAGGACAGTGGTCACAGTGAGGAATTACTGTTTATATATCATAGTCTCTTTGTTTGGTTCTCCATTTTAAAAGGGATTCTTGATAGAGACCCATCCAATCTTTTTTTTTTTCAAATAAATTATTATCATCTTTTTTTTTTTTTTTTGTTTCTCTATCTCCCTTAAATTCTGTCCCAACTAACCAAATTGATTGAATTTATATCACATTCCAAAATGATGCTGTCACAGACCAGTCAGAAAATCTCAGCCCCACTTGGGCTCCTTCCCATTTAATCCAATTTAAAGCCCATTAAATTATTGGTCTGTACTCTCACAAATTTTGTGTAAACCATTTGGTCACTTTTTTTTTCTCATCAAAAAACACCCACCAAAAAAATCACCATTTCCCATCATTGATTTTTCCAGTGACGATCCTCATTTCTTTCTGTTCCCATTGACTTTCCCCTTTTACCCTTCTCACTTCATCTTAATTACTTTCTGGTGCCAAACAAAGTAAATGGTAAAAAAAGAAACGCCACTTGATGACAAAAGCTGCTATTAACGTGAATCTTTTACCACACCATGAAAGACCCAATAAAAGGCTGCTACTTGCTTTGCTTTATCTTTCAGTCTTCTCACTTAAGAGAGGGTCAGTAAATGTGAAAAAGTTAACCAAAAACAAATAAAATTTTTTGGGGTTTTTGTTTTTTGTTTTTACAGTGTTACTCCCTATACTTTTGTAGATTTGTACTTAATCCCATATCTAGAAAGTTTCATGCGTCATTTTCAGCATTCAAACGGTTCCACATGCGCAACAGGGTAACAGCAAAACATGCGGGTTCAGGTACGGTTATCGTAGAACCTCAACCAATGTATGCTTTCCTTTTGGAGAAATCTCATTTGCCTTCCTCAAGTCTATGTAAGTATTTCTTTCTTTATTTTATTTTATTTTATTATTATTATTATTTTGCTTATAACTTTCCATATTTTTGCATGTGGATTTTGCCACCAAACGGTAGTACTGATCGGAGGCCAGAGAAGGGCGTTAAATGATCTGTTATCCGATATAATGTGAAGAAACCAAAAAGTGTATTTATTTATCTATTACTTTTTTATTTTGTTTATTAGAAAAATTAATTCAACTTTTGGATGTACTAGTTATTTGTCGTCGTTTGGCAATAAATTTTGAAAAAACCGGTTATGTCTTTTACCAAAAAGATTAGTATTGTAGTTTGATAATCACTTACGTATGTAAGGGTCACGTCTAGGTCGTATGAACAATTCATTAACTAAACAAAGTTATAAATCAATCAGACTTATTTATCTTGAGACTTTTTTTTTAAGTATGACGCCTATGAATCGTAACAACCCAATGAATGTGCCCAGCCAGATTCCCTTGACTTAAACATTAAAATCTTTTCAACTCAAAGTTTTCTCACAAAAATCCAAATCTCTTCTCTTGAAGAAATAAAAAAAGTAAAACGCTCACAAATAATTTCTCTGTGATTCTAAGGCTCTCTACAAGTCCTAAGACTATTGTGAGGATTTATATGAGTAGCCTAAAATGCCAGCTAGTTATGTTCTTCAAATTAGTCTACTGTTAGGCTTTTATTGCAGATTATGTTGTAACAAATTTGATAACAAATCTATAAATCTAGAAACAAAATCCACTCTTGTTGAAATCTTGAAATCACCCATTAAAACTGCTCGAATCTAATGGAGACCTTCATTTACCTAGATGAGTTATAAAACAAAACACAATTGCTTTTGCAAATCAAGTAACTCATATAATTACAACTTTTCAAAAACTATCAAAAGTTGACTTTGAATAAATCAAACCAATTAACTTTTTCGAAACAACTTCCACAGATAATGAAATCACAAATTTGTATTCTTTGACTTATAAAAATAGTAAATAAAAACAATAAGAGTAAGTTGAGCAAGTTTCAATAATTCTAGAACTTTCAAAAACTAAATCCAACGAATACAAACTTAGTCCAAATCTAATTCTTGCAGCAAACTAACCACAAAATCAAATGAAATAACAAATCATTCAATAAACAAAATTATGCCAATATTAAATTCCCAACAAATTTTATTCCAAGTTTCTTCTTTGGTGCTATGGCGTTGCCTTTATAAAGCTAGGAACTAGAGAGTGAATCAATACTTGAAAGTTAGAAGTATAATCTTTTTTTTTTTTAATAAGCAAAAGTTGTTGTTTATTTATTTGTATTTTTGCTAAGCACGTCTTTATAGATTAAGCAACTCGAAGGATGATATTGTATTCCAAAAGTTCATTTTGTAACAAATTCTGAAAGTTTTATTGTTAACAAGCCTTTGGATTAATAAAATTATCACATATTTGTAATAGTTGGCATCCAGAAACATAACACGTATACTTTTTCCAATGCAAAAAAAAAAAAAAGGATTGGATACGAACATTTTTAAAGGGTGTTTAAGAAGTGTATTGAAACTGAGAGTTTTAACTAAAAGTATTATAGTAAGTGAGAGTTTTACATCATAACGTATATTTATTTTATACCATAATATGTGAGAGATTTATATTGTTTGAGTTGAAATCGATAAGTTTGATGTTATCAAACACCCTTTTTAAGTCCCTCCTTCCACAGAAAAGTAAAATAAAAACATAGAAAAATTTACGGTTTGTGTATTTCGAATTGCCGACGAATATTGGAGAAGAGAGAGAATGCGATGGCACAAGACATATAATTGACTGGATAGGCCACAGAGTAACTAAACCAAACGGAGAGAGGCTGAAACGACGATAGAAAATTACGACAAGTAAAATTTATGTGAATAATGTCCTGTATGTTGAAGCAGAAATATGACTTGTGAAGTGGCACTTCTTTTTTTTCTCCTTGGTGTAATTTAACAATGCAGAGAGTCAACATATAGTCTGAGTCTCAACTTTACTCAAACCCATGGACAGGGAATTAGGTCTTTATAAATAATTTACACACAGACGATATATATACTATGCAATATAAATGTGACGTTTAAGAAAAGAGTAGAAACAATGAGGTATTGTAACATGTGAGAACTTTATACTATTTGCGGTTGAAACTGTGTGATTGAAACTACAACCCAAAACAAATATATGGATCTTAGCACTCAATTTCACCTCACGTGCATGTCATGTTATATTTAAGACCTTAATTTTAATATTTTTGTTTATAGTTAGTAACTATAATCAAATTACAATGGTCCTACATGTTTTAAAATTAAAAAAACGAAGATTCAACTTCTTGACAGACAAAAAATTAGAACGTACTGTAGGAACAAAATTTACTGATGAAAACCATCATCAAATCCCAAAACTCATGTTAATTCATCAAGAAATTTAGCGGAAGTATATTGAATCCATTAGAACGGTTGAATTGTTGGTTCTTGATCTTTTGAGTCAAGAAAGTATAACACTGTGAGAGGAAGTTTTTCTCTCTTTCTTTTACATGATGGGATGCGTAAAAGATACGTTACGTTACCTTCTGACTCAAGGACCACAACCATTTATAATATTTTTAACTTTTCCTTATTTCTATTTTTTTTATTTTGGCCTATCATAAAAATAGAAATTATACTTTAGGTTTATACACATAATTTTATACCCACACTTTATGAGATGCTTTAAAACCCAAAACTTTATACTTTATTAGATCACTTTAATTATATTAATCTTATTTGATAGCATTAATACACATTTATTTAATATATTAGCCCACAAATTATTGGAATTAATTTCAACAATCTCTCACTTGGGCTATATATGAAACTTTATAAATATGAATTATACCTTATGAGCTCATGAATTGTGCTATCATTACCAAAAGCATTTCCAATTAATCTGGTCCATCAATTATATCGATATAGGATCAAAGCGGTCTTCGTTACATTCAACATAACTAACCCATCAATGGTCACATATATTAATATAACGAACGACATGGATCAAGTATGGATGTGTAGCAAGAAAATTTCATACAATGTGATTTTAACATACCTATTTCCTATTGGTCCAACCTTATTCTTTAGTGAGATCAAATCAAACATATACAAAGTGAAAATAAATTGTAAACTTTATTTCTATAGAAAATAACCATAAAATGTGTCTACAACAATAAATCATCCAAAATACAAACTCTCACTAAAATGACATATCTTTAAGAGATACAACATCATTTGAGCAATGTGTTCATGAAAGACCTTGGGTCGTACTCCTTTTGTAAGCGGATCTGCAATCATAAAGTTTGTCCCAAAATGCTTTGACACCACTTGTAGGAACAAAATTTACTGATGAAAACCATCATCAAATCCTAAAACTCATGTTAATTCATTAAGAAATTTAGCGGAAGCATACCTGAATCCATTAAGACGGTTGAATTGTTGGTTATTAATCTTCTGAGTCAAGAAAGTATAATACTGTGAGAGGAAGTTTTTCTCTCTTTTTTTTACGCAATGGGATACGTAAAAGATACAAACTCTCATAATTTCTATTTCTATATTTCTATTTTAGTGAGAGTTTCTTTATTTCTATTTTGGCCCATCATAAAAATAGCAATTATACTTGAGGTCTCTACACATAATTTTGTACCTACACTTTATGAGATGCTTTAAAACCTAAAACTTTATACTTTATTAGATCACTTTAATTAGGTTAATTTTATTTGATAGCATTAATATACATTTATTTAATATATTAGCCCACAAATTATTAAAATTAATTCCAACATGTACATGTGAAAAACTCATTGGCATTTTGTCTATTAATCGATGTTGTTCTTAATTCGTATGTAGCGGACAAAAATTATTAAATTTCAAAGGCCATTTATCAAAATTAATAAAGGTTATAGCTAGGCCTCTCAGCTAACAAGAGGTTAAAAGTACTTTCCCCCTTAAAAAAAAAAAAAAAGATTAAGAGTACTCTAGTGTGAAATATCCTTATTTTAATTAAGAAAGAGCTTGATTAGAAATCAAGTTATAAGTTAAATGTTGTAACACATTGTAACACCCTTTTGATTTACATTGTATGTCAAAGTTTTAAACAGTTATAACTTTGATGTTGAAATTTGGTTCTCAAAAATTTGCTTCAACATATTGGTAGAGCGTGTGAGACTAGGGCTCAACTCAATCACAGCGGGGGCATGAATGTAATTATGTTCGGTCTTCTACGTGGGCCCCCTCGCTTGAGGTGTGTCCTTATCCAAAACATGTCCTAATTGGATCATAGGCCCATGGGCTGTGTCTGTATTGAGGTCAAGCTGATCAGAGAGTGTAGGCCGGGCTTAGGCTAGATAGCAACTGAGCAGCCACAACCTTAGTCCAAGAGGTTGAACATATTGGGTTAGGCAAGTGTTGCACTTGGTCTAAACTAGAGCAACCATATGGTCCATGCTTTGAAGTAAATATTCGATACACTAAGTTTTTTGGACAAGTGTGACCACATGACAAAATGGCCGAAGCTCTTGTAAAATGACCAAACTATGCAACCAAGAAAAAAAAAAGTATTTGATACTAATTGTCTTTTTTTTTTTCTTTGAACAATTATTTTCATCACCACAAGTTTATAAGCCTGCTACTTACAAAATTACAAGACCCAGTTTCTCACCATTTATTTTGTTAATAACAGTGTTATAATACTATGAGATTAAATAGGATTGTCCTTTGTCTTTTATTCTCTTTCCTGGAAAAAGTAATTACCATGACTACTTTGTTTTAGCATTGTAGGAAAGAGAAAAGGAAAAGAGAAAGGAAGTATCGATATACAGCGTAATATTAATTAAATTTTCGTATACAGCGTAATATTAAATAATTTTCCCATTATGGTCTGAAAAAGGAACAAATTTGAGTAAAAGTCTTAGAGCCATAGAGTGGCGGCCTCGCTACTCTCTCATTGCCGCACCCGCATGCTGATCAAGAAGGTGATTTCAACGAGAAAAAAGAGGTCACAATTTAATGTAGTTTAAACTTTGAATTTATTGGAGAGGGAAGTACTAAAGGATGGCCCCCTTTTGTTTTCATGGTAGATCTAAAATGGGGATATTTGAACTTTGATGAACTAGCGGCATTAAAATAGAAGGTTTTTTTTTTTTTTTTAAGTGATTTACAAGGATTCTTAAAAGTAAAAGCGTTTCTTTTGAAAAGAACATAAAAAAAATATTCATAAAAAGAAAATATAGTCAATTAACACAGTCTTCAATAGTATGAACAGATGGGAACAATAAATGATTGATTATTGAAAATAATACCATGAACCCATAATAACGTGTGTAATTTATCAAGACAACAACACTTGAGAAGAACTTTGTTTGCCGTGGACGATTATTAATATTTGTTTGCATGTGGTTCCTGTCAGTGTCTCATTATTTGACTCATAATTAGTATCTTTGATCACACTTCACAGTATTAACTTGGCCAAAAATGAGTCTAGATTTTGGTTCAGTAGATCTTCTTCCAATAGTTTCTTCCTATTTTGTTAATAAGAAAAAAAAAATATCAGTATGTTTGGCAATCTGTGTTTAAACTAAAATTTTTAACTGTTGTATTAAAAACCTCTTATCTTGCAAAACTTTTGCTACAGTATAAATTTTTTACATATTATAATCAATTGATTCAAATCAATTGGTCATGATCTTCTAAACATCTTATAAGGAAAATAGTGAGAGGCTTAGCTTTTCTTCTATGGCTTGGTCCAATAATCATGCTTGAATGGTTGAATGTAAAAAACATTGACGGTGTCCTTATCAAACATTTTGGCATCTCCAATGAAGAGACCAACACAAAAAATAAATATACTAAAATCATATTAAAAAATAATAAAAAATGAAACTAGGGACCCAACAAGTTTCTAATGTGGCATCCCATCCTTGGTCAGAAAACCTTGCAACTTTCAACTAGTACATTATTTGCTTTTCAGTTTTCTCCAACTCTTTATCTCTCTCGCACTACGTACACAACTTTTCCTTCTCAAAATAACATTTTTTACTTCTTTTTTTGAATGAATATTATGATTATTAAAACACATAAACCACCCCAATTGATGTACCCCAAAACCCTCTTTATTCCCTTTGGCATCTCAAAAAGCTTCTGCTATCCACGTCCTTCGAACTTTGAATCCCTCAAACTCCACCCCCCCTCACAACACCAATCAATAACTTCTACTTCCAGTTATTTTTATTTTCCTTCCGACCAAACAGAATCAAAGAAAGAAAAGAAAAGAAAAGAAAGGAAAGATCGGAGGCTAAACTAATGAGAGAGTTCGAGTACGACGAGCTTGTAAAGGCCACGGAGAGTTTTTCTCCTTCTACACTTATCGGCAAAGGAAGCCACGGATCCGTCTACAAAGCCAAACTCACAAACGACAATAACAACAACAACAATCTCGTCGTCGCCGTTAAAAAGCCCTTTCTGCATGATGACCATGAAGAAGATCATCACGACCGTTCCAAGCTTCAAAACGAGATTCGAGTCTTGTCATTTTTGAGACAGAATCGCCACGTCATCGATTTCCTCGGCACCAGCCGCGGAAATGGAAATGGAGATAATCGGCAACAGGAGCTACTCGTGATGGAGTACATGCCCAACGGCTCTCTCCACGACCTCCTCCATGTCAGCCAAACGCCGCCGTCTTGGCCAAAGCGGATCGAGATAGCCGTCCAAGTCGCCAGGGCCGTCCGATTCCTCCACGACGAATCTCTGCCATCGGTCGTCCACAGAGACATTAAGTCGGAGAATGTCTTGTTCGACTCTGATTTCGTCGCGAAGCTCGCGGATTTCGGCCTCGCCGTGCTCGTCCACGTGGACGATCCGGGTCAACCCGCGGGCACGATCGGGTACTTGGACCCGTGTTACACGACGCCGTTTAAGTTCAGCGCCAAAAACGACGCGTTCAGCTTCGGCGTCTTGGTGCTGGAGTTAGTCAGTGGCAGAAAGGTAATTGACTTCAGCAGGGACCCGGCAGGGATAGTGGAGTGGGCCCTCCCGCTAATCAGAGAGCAACGCGTGGCGGATGTATGTGATGCTAGAGTTCCATTGCCTAATGATGATGACGTCGCGGGGGCAGTTAAGCACCTGCTTTGCCTAGCGGCGAGTTGCGTGTCGTTGGAGGAGGATTGTCGGCCGTCGATGTCGGATGTCGTTTTGGGGTTGGAGGGTTGTTTTTTGGAGAGGGTAAGGCTTTCCATTTGGAGAGGTGTCGTTTTGGTGATAGCGAAGCGGCGTCGTGAGCTGGCCAAACGGTGGCGAGAGAGGCGCGCCTCGTCGCAAAGTCATGATAGTGAATGTCGTCCGAGAGGGAAGGTGTCGTTGAGAGAGGTTTTGGCTGCCACATAGGTTTTGAGCATGTGTAATTTTAATTATGATTTAGGCAAATTCGGGCAGCAACAAGATTGGATAAATTGTAATTGCAAGTTTAAATTAACGATAATTTCACACATATTTCTGCTGTTTAAGATTTAAGAGCTTAATTTTTAATTAATATTCGAACGTCGATAAAAAAATGTAAAGTTTTTGGATAAACATGGTGGCCATCGGGGTGCAAAGTCCAAACAGAAGATTCTCAAGATTAGGTGTGTCCACCCTTTTCTTAGATGCGCTGTCATTCCTTCTTTCTTTCTTTCTTTCTTTCATTCTTTTAATTTGCTTGGGGAATTTTACTTTTCCTTAATTTATTCTTCCTCCTGTACTTTTCATTGTTTGCGTCTGTACTTTTTTTCTTTTTGGGCTATTCCCCTTTGTCAATGGATTTACTTTATGCGATATTCTCTTTCAATAGGTGCTCGTATTCGGTGGGTTTCTTTTATTTCCAGTTTTCTAGAACGGATGTAGTATCTCATCTCATGCTCGAGGAAGGAGAATGTTTTATGTATGTATGAATATTATAATGCAAGAACATTTTCATTTTCTTTTTATTTAAGAAAATATATTACCTAGTGCTTCTTAATTTATTGAAGATTTTTTTTTCCAATTTTGGTTCATTGATTGTAACATTTTATTTTTTAAGTAAAATTATAACAATGTATTGAAAAGTGATTTTTCTATTAAAATGCTACAATTTAAGTTGGCATATTGATTTGGTATTCCCTAGAACCACAAGTGCCTAACATGTTGACATTCTACTGAAGAGAGCCATTATTGTGATTGTGTCACATAATTCGAGAGATGCTCTTTATTGGAATTATATTGTAAATTCAATAAAATACAATAAGACGCATTATTAGATCGTATTAATAAAACTTTTTATTTTTTAATGAGGTTTTTTAACCTTAGATGAAAGATTTATGGTTTAAAAATGCTTTCCCACGTCAAGAAAAATAGACACAATCATATATAATCTTAAATTCCAAAAACAAAAAAAACCTAAACAATGAAGCAAAAAATAAAACAGAAACATTTGCGACTCCATGGGCTTTGACAGCAAAGGACGTAGAGGGTGAGTGGGTGGGGGCACGCAATGACAATGAGTCGAAGGCGGTTGCGGTGGTGTAATGGCGAGGTAGCAAACAACCAAATGAAAAAAGTGTGACCTCAATTCGCGACTTGCGTTTTGGCAATCTCTAATGGTGGACTCACCGATCATAGGGGTCAAGGAGCAACGAGGGTAAATAGCCAAAGGGGGATTTACGATCCATGGAGGCGGATTGTGACGTCATTGCTTAGGGTCACCCATGAGCTTGCGATCCTCGGGGATCACCTCTGCCCACAAAATTGTAGCAAGGAATTGTGACCCTAGTGACCGTTTCGATCTCCATCTCGAGATCACAACGGCACTTCATGCCCCCATGGTGGTCCCTCGTGTGGGTGGCAGTCATCGGAGATAGCAACGGCGGCCCTTCATGTGGCACCCAAGAATTTTTAGTGCATTACATATGTAATAATTAATGATTTGTATTAAGTAATTTAAGTCCAAATTTTCTGAGCTAAATTTTATGTTAAAAAAATTTGTTAAGAATTTAAAGAGCGATTTTAGCATTACGAGGATTATTGTTTTAATTCAATTTTTATAATAAATTTTAAAAAAGTGAAAATGAAATTTGTGATATAAAAATCATGTCATAGTCTTAAGTAATGAATGAATGAATTGACTATACGAATTGGACGATAAACAAAGAAAAATAAGCTAGAAAGGTTAATTGTTGCATAATGTGTTGCAACAAATTTTAAGACAGAAATACTATATAAGGATACACAGTATTAAAATCATTTAATATGAGAATAATATAATACATTGATAAAATTATGCAGTATAAGGAGTTAAGCACTATGAAAATTTTTAAGAATAAAGTTAAGCAATATAGAAATTATATTGCAAAAAGTAATACAGTGTAGAAATCATATGGTGCGGATGATATAGAAATTTGTGGAAAATGAAAAACAATGTAGAAAAATATTGGCACTATGAAAAATATATTAGTAGTATAAAAAATAAAGTGTTGTATAAATTTACACTGTATAAAAGGTTGTAGGACCCACTAAAATACCACCCAAAAGTTGAAGAATTGGCCACATTTCCCTCTCTAATGGATCCAATTTTAGGCCTTTTTTTTTTATAATTTTCTTTTCACTAGGGTCCTTATGATGGGTCATCATTAGTTTAGATATGCATTTGGAAAAGACCACAATTTATGGTCATCATTTTCATGCAAAAAATTGAACAAATACTCTCTTTCTTCTACAACCAAAAACTGGCAGCCGTACTTTGATATTTCAAAGATCTTTTTCAAGTTTAAATCTCAAATTAAGCTTAAACTCAAGATTTAGGAGTATTAGTTCAAGAACAAGCACTTTTTAAGATAAAATGTTTGAACTTTTTATTTATGGGGTTTTGTGTTTTTTTCTTGAGTTTTTGATGATTTTAATGGGGGATTTTGCCATGAATCATGTCAAGGAAATTGGCCAAAATTCTAGTCTTTGTAGAGGGTCACAAAGCTCTCAAAATCCTTAGGTAAGACCTTAAATTTTACTCTAAAGTTTATGTTCTTTTTTGTAGGATTTTGTATGTATTTGACTAAGTAAGGACTATGTCATGTAAAATAAACTTTATGTTATGATTATGATGTGAGATGTATATATGACGATGACGAAGCATGTCATAAAGCTAAAGTTTAAAATTTTAAAGGAAAAGTTTCACAGACTTTGATTTTAAGCAAAGTTTGGATAGGTTTCATAGAAATGAAATTTTAATATGCTTAGAGAATGATTTACTTTCTAAGTTGAACATAAAATTTGCCCAAAACAGTGAAGGTAACAACTTTTATTAACAAAGTGTTGTAAAATTCTAAAAGGACTAAATTAAAAAGATTATTTCAAATTCGGTAGTTTGAAAAAAGGCCAAAAACCCCACAGTGTAGTTTGAATTTTAGGAAAGTTAAATACAAAAGTTGTAGAACTCGTCGAAACTGTTAAATATCATGAATGGTTCACAAAAATTTTGCACTGTTTATGAGTTATAAATTTTATCAAATTTAATTACAAAATTTCAAAACAATAATATGGGAAAACGTTTTGAAATTTGTTGAGTTTAACCAATAAGCTTTTGTAAGTTTTAATTCTTATTAAAAACTAGACTTTCTGGTATAAAGCAATTATTTTTGTCTTCAAGGTAAAAAGTCGTGATTTTTATGTTTCAGACTAAAACCATAAAACCAATCGAAACGGGAATTTTCATTATGAAATATTGGTTTTCTCCAGTACTATAGGTAGTAAATAACCACTGATTCTAAGTTTGAAAGAATTTAAAAGTGTCTACCAAGAAAAGAAAGAGAAAAATGTTAAGGGCATAATCGCTAAGATTTTCATATTATCAAAACTATAAAGTTTTAATAAAATAGATTTTATCGAAAAAAACTAATGTTTTGTTTTTCTGCAATGTTACGAGAAGTAAAGAAATGTAAGTTTTGGTTTAAAACAAGTTCTGAAAGTTTTCTAAGACCCATCAAGGGCAAAATGGTCGTTTTAAAAAAAAAGCCAAAACGTACTCTAAAACGACCAAATTAGGAAAATGTCTAGCGAGTATTTTTGTACCCTGTAAGTAATGGAGTGGTAAAGTAAAATGAGAAGTTTAGTAAAGTTAGGTGACTTGTATATACCTGTTAAAGGTAAAATTCTATATCCCATAAGTTACGAAGCAGTGAAGTAAAATGAGAAGTTTTATAAAACTAAGTGACTTATAAAAACCCGTTAAGGGTAAAATTATCATTTTTAAAAAAACCCCAAAAAGGAGCCGAACAATTCGAATTAGTGAGTCGTTCAAAACTATCTAGCAAGACGTGGAGTTTGATCAAGGAACACTCAAGTTAAGTAATGGAGAGGGGAACTGAAAAAAACAAGGTTAAGCAAAAAGAATGAATGGTTAATATTTAAGTTCTATTATTGATTAATTAAGGTAGTAACGAGAAAGGTTAGCTAATAATCGAGTGTTATTTGAAACAGGACATAAAAGCCAACTAATAAAAGAAAAAAGGAATGAAATGGGAACGTTAGAGCACTATCTTGGTAAGTTTTAAACCTTATCTATGCCATGAAGAAAATGAATTTAAAATGTTTTATAAATGTTTGAAATGTGTTGCAATTGTTATGCAAAATGTTTTAAGTTGTTATGCTATGATGTGCATAAAGTTTTAAAGTTCAAGTTATACATTGCAATGTATTTGCATTTACTATGTTTAATATTTCAATGTTAAGTTATAGCATAATATATGTTTAGCATTGTATTTGCTCACTAAATTTTACAAGAAGATAAATCGATGATGATAATTAAAGTGTTGTACCAGCCTTTTAGATGAGAGGTATACAAGTTATGTTAAATATACAATCTCGTTATTCGATGGTCATAA
Source organism: Artocarpus hirsutus (assembly GCA_946598075.1). Taxonomy (NCBI): domain Eukaryota; kingdom Viridiplantae; phylum Streptophyta; class Magnoliopsida; order Rosales; family Moraceae; genus Artocarpus; species Artocarpus hirsutus. The sequence continues at coordinate 1,493 of CAMOHE010050861.1, read as the reverse complement.
GTCTCCCATAAGGGAGGCACTATGTTATGTCAAACTTATGATCTGATGATGATGTTGGTATAAACACTTAAGCTTATAAGATAAAGTAAGATAAGAACAATTATAAGAGTTCAAGTAAGTTATGAACGATAATAAAAAATTTATAAGTGGATGTACATAAATAAGCATAGATGGAATAATACATTATGACCTTGCTTGCTTTCCTTTCCATAATATCTTTATGAAATATATTTTAAGAAATATTTTATGAGGAATGTTCATTAAAAATGTTCATAAGAAAATGTTCATGAAGAAAGTTTTGTGAAAAAAGATTAAAGCAATGTTTTACGATGAATGTTTTTTATGTATTGTGAGATTATATTTGAACTTACTGAGTGAAAGCTCATTACAAGTTCTTTCGTGGTATAGGTAATTATACGAGAGACCAGTATGATTGGTTGAAGAGCTCGGTGTTGCGGAGAGACAAATGAAAAGGTTATATATGAATACCACTACAGTAGTTTTTTGCTGCTTAAAAGAAAAGGTTTTTTGCTGTTTGTAATAATGTTTTAAAAGATTTAAGACAGTAAATGTTTAAGGAAATGTTTTATGAAAAACATTTTAAAAAATATATTTTATGAAATATTTTGAATAGTTATAAGAAGCAGGGAAATGTAAGTTTTGTTTTAAAACAGATTTCAAAAGTTTTCAAAGACCTGTAAAAAACAAAATGGTCATTTTTTGTAAAATGGCCTAAACGGACCTCGAAATACATGAATTTGGAAAACACCTTTTAGCAAAAATTTTTGCATAACTTATAAGAATTGGGATGGAAAAGCAAAATGGGAAGTTTAGTAAATTTACAAGGCTTATGAAGAACCCGTTAAGGATAAAATCATCATTTTAAAACAAAACCGTTAAAACGAAACCTGAGCACTCCAAATTAGCGAGACGCCTTTAGACAAAAAATGTTCTAAAACACGTTATGTAACAAAGTCGTCAAGTGAGATGCAAAATTTGACTAAGGGACATTCAAGTTAAATAAAGAAAAGATAAACAGACAAGAAATAAGGTTAAGTGAAAGAAATTAATGATAACATATAAATTGTATTATCGATCAAGTAGGTCATGAATAAGAAAGTTAACTAATAATCGGGTGTCATTTGAAAAAGACACAAACCCAACTAATAGAAGGGGAATGAATACAGTTGGAATGCTAGAGCATTATCCAGGTAAGTTTCAAATCTCGCTTATAGCATGAAGAAAATGAATTTTAAATGCTTTGAATATGTTTTATATTTGCATTTTATATGCATAAAGTTTTAAAGATCAAATAAAGACTTGCAATATATTTACAATTTTTACGTTCAAAGCATTTTTTCACTTGTTATGCATAATGTGCTAAAAGTTCAAGTTATGATTTGCAATATGTTTTCAGTTGCTATGTTTAATGATTTAAACATTTAGTTATGTCATGCATAATATTTACTAAGATTACAAGATTGGTAATCCAA